>CAUYQU010028926.1:0-36383 GCA_963574635.1 Cheracebus regulus | reverse complement strand
ATTTTTAGTAGAGATAGAGTTTCACCATCTTGGCCAGGTTGGTCTTGAACTCCTAACCTCATGATCCACCTGCCTCGGCCTCCCAAAGTGCTGGGATTATGGGTGTGAGCCACCGAGCCAGCCAAGTGTTAAACATTTCTAGGGAGATGACTGTGTTAAGCCCGTGGGGGCAGTCAGAGGCACGTCTGAGAGGGGTCTGTGAGAACTCACTGGAAAGCTGGGAGAATGCTTTCTGTTTCAGGTTGAGCGCCATGCATTAGCTTTGTGGGAGAGGAGGGGTCATGACCATTGGTTTTGATGTGTAGAACTTCTTCGGATGAATTTTTCTCTTTTTTTTGAGATGGAGTCTCACACTGTTGTCAGGCTGGAGTGCAGTGACATGATCTCAGCTCACTGCAACCTCCGCCTCCCAGATTCAAGCAATTCTCCTGCCTCAGCCTCCTGAGTAGCTGGGACTACAGGGCTGTGCCAACACGCCTAGCTAATTTTTGTATTTTTAGTAGGGACAGGGTTTCACCATGTTGGCCAGGATGGTCTCAATCTCTTGACCTCATAATCTGCCTGCCTCAGCCTCCCACAGTGCTGGGATTATAGGCGTGAGCCATTGCACCCGGCCTTCTTTGGGTGAATTTTTACAATTTAAGTTTTGATTTTACCAAACTGATTTTTAAGCATTTCCCTTTATTTCAGTTCTTTTCATTTTACTTTTTATTTATTTTTTGTTTATTTTTTTGAGATGGAGTCTTGATCTTTCATGCAGTCTGGAGTGCAGTGGTGAGATTTAGGCTCAGTGCAACCTCTGCCTCCCAGGTTCAAGTGATTCTCATGTCTTAACCTCCCGAGTAGCTGGAATTACAGGCGCGTGCCACCACACCCAGCTAATTTTTGTAATTTTAGTAGAGATGGGGTTTTGTCATGTTGGCCAGGATGGTTTCGAACTCCTGACCTCAAGTGATCTGCCCATCTTGGCCTCCAAAAGTGGTGGGATTACAGGCACGAGCCTCCGCACCCAGCCAGTTCTGTTCATTTTAGTGTTTAAAACGTTTCCGTCTTGTTCCTTGTGTGATGTTGGAGGGCCTTAACACCACTCTCACCTTCTGCTGCAGGTTAAGATTACCTGGGATTTTGTTTTGTTTTGTTTTACCTTCATGGCCAGGCCTAACTCAGCCTCAGATTTGGCCTTGAGAGTTCCTTACCAGTGACCGTGTCGGGGTGGATGGACCATCAGTTAGGGGTGACAGGGAAAGGGCTGCCCAGTGCTTGTCACGACCACATCTCTTCTTCCCAATTTTTCCTGGCTGTAGTGGAAGTCACAGAGTCCACAGAATGCAGGACTTCGATGGACAGGTGGTCCAGGTAAGAGAGAGGGGCCGAGAGCTGCTTGTTCTGTTCCCGGGGTGCTTTGGAAAAGTTGAGATTTGGGTAAGGTGATGGCAAATTTTCTGAATTAATAAATTATTTTAGTAGAAATTATGGCCTGCTTACTATAGGCCAGGATTTATGCTAGATTCTAGGGATACAAAGTTTAATAAGATTTTGGAGCCAAGTGTGGGGGCTCATACCTGTAATCACAGCACTTTGGGAGGTGAGGTGGGTGGATCACCTGAAGTCAGGAGTTCCAGAACAGCCTGGCCAACATGGTGAAATTCCGTCTCTACTAAAAATACAAAAATTAGCCAGGTGTGGTGGCATATGCCTGTAATCTCAGCTGCTTGGGAGGCTGAGGCACAGGAATTGCTTGAACCTGGGAGTTGGAGGCTGCAATGAGCCGAGGTAGCACCACTGCACTCCAGCCTGGAAAGACAGAGCAAGACTCTGTCTCAAAAAAATAAAGATTTTTGGGGATGATACTCTAGTGGGTGAACAAGGTAAAAACTAACTGAGGTCAGATGTGGTGGCTCATGCCTGTAATCTCAACATTTAGGGAGGCTGAGGCAAAAGGTTCATAGCACTTACTGTATTCATGCATGTATACATTTCAGTATTTATTACAGGTACCTACCAGGAGCCAGGCACTATTCTGGGGATGAGAATAAAATAGAGAGCAAAATACAGCCAGCCTAGAACACCATGGCACTAATTACCCTATGATATGGCTGGCTTTTTGGTTTTATTTTAAAATTTTTTAGAGGCAGGATCTCAGTCTATTGCTGATGGTGGTATATAGTGGCACGATCATAGCTCACTGCAGCCTTAAACTCTTGGGCTCACGTGATCCTTCTGCCTCAGCCCGCTGAGTAGCTGGGTCTACAGGCATGCGTCACCATCCTTGGCCAATTATTTTTTTTAAAGAAACAGGTTCTCACTGTGTTGGCCAGGCTGGTCTCAAACTGTTGGCCTCTGGCCTTGGCCTCCCAAAGGGTTGGGATTACGGATGTGAGCCACCATGCCCGATTTCCTTCACCTGTTAGATTGAGTGACTTTGTGCAAGTTAGCAGATATCTCTGATTTTTTTTTTAATGCAGTGGCACAATCTCAGCTCACTGCAACCTCCACCACCTGAGTTCAAGCAATTCTCCTGCCTCAGACTCCCGAGTAGCTGGGATTACAGGTGTGTGCCACCATACCCGACTAATTTTTGTATTTTTAGTAGAGACAGGGTTTCACCAAGTTGGTCTGGAGGTTGAGACCTGCCTAAGGTGATCCACACGCCTCAGCCTCCCAAAGTGCTGGGATTACAGGAGTGCGTCACTGCACCCGGCTGAGATTCAGTTTCTTACTAGGTGGTTTTGGTTATTGACTTAGCACAGTGTCTGGCATAAATGTTGTTCAATGAATGGTGCTTTTTATTAGGCAGTTAGAAAAATGAGTCTGGAGCTGAGTAGAGCTGCGCAGGCCAGAGACCACAGCACAGAGGCAACTGTTAAACGGTGGGAATGGATGCCGTCTCCTAGGGTGGCATGAGGAGTGAGGAGAGAGGAGGGCAGAAGACAGACCCCGGAGAGGGATGCCAACACAGAAGGGGCTGAATGTGTGAGCGAGGCTGGAAGCTGTGAGAGTGGAAGAGAGGGCTGGAAGGAGAAGGGCTATGGGGGAGGGGTGGTTCTCCAGCGACGGCTTGGGATACATGGCAGAGCTCTTGGATTTGCTCCTTTGGAGATCCCCGTTTTACTTTAACATGAGCAGTTTCAGTGCAGTGGGAGACTGGTGGATTGAGAAGGACTAAGAGGAGCATGGGGCAGCCTGCCTGGACCTTGCTCCAGGTGCCCAGGAGCGGTATGCCATGGTGCTGGTCCTTTGGCTCTTTGGATGAGGACAGCAGGGTTCTCAGTATTTCTTCTCATCCCCCTTACCTCTGTTTGTCTGCTAGGTGGCCTGTGGTCAGGATCATAGTCTGTTTCTGACGGATAAAGGAGAAGTCTATTCTTGTGGATGGGGCGCTGATGGGCAAACAGGTAGCGTCTCTCCCTGCACTGGGGTTGTGAAAGTTCTTGGCCTGTGTCATGTGGAGCTATAAGCTCTAGGGCCTTTATGGGCTAAAACCCTCCTTCCTTAATTCAGCTCTTAGCTCTTATCACTTTCTGGGGAATACTGTTCTTTTTTGAGACAGTCTCGGGTGCCATCGCTCCAGCTGGAGTGCAGTGGTGTGATCATGGCTCACTGCAGCCTCAAACTCCCAGGCTTAGGTGATCTCCCACCGCAGCCTCCAGAGTAGCTGGGACAGCAGGTGTGAGCCACCACGCCCAGCTAATTTGTATCTCAGGGTTTTGCCATGTTGCCCAGGCTGGTCTTGAACCCCTGACATCAGGCAGTCTGCCTGCTGTGGCCTCCTCGTGTGCTGGGACTCCAGGCAGGAGAATACTATTTTTTTGCATCCCTTCCATTCCCCTCACCCCTGGCTCCCATAGAAAGGAACTGAGAAAGCATCGGGGTATCTTTGGCCACTAAGTGGAGGAGTTCTTAGTCTTTCAGAAACAAGAACAAGCTGTTTGAGGCTTTAAAAAAAGTTTTTAAGCCGGCGCAGTGGCTCATGCCTGTAATCCCAGCACTTTAGGAGCCAGAGGCAGGTACATCACAAGATCAGGAGTTCGAGACCAGCCTGGCCAATGTGGTGAAACCCCGTCTCTACTAAAAATACCAAAAATTAGCTAGGCACAGTGGTGGGTTGAGGCAGGAGAATTGCTTGAAACTGGGAGGAGGAGATTGCAGTGAGCCGAGAGCGCGCCACTGCACTGTAGCCTGGGTGACATAGCAAGACTCCATCTCAAAAAAAAAAAAGTTTTAGAAATTGTACTTATTTTTAGAGACAAGGTCTTGCTCTGTTGCCAAGACTGGAATGTAGTGGTGCAATCATAGCTCCCTGCAACCTTGAACTCCTGGGCCCAAGTGATCCTCTTACCTCAGCCTCCCACGTAGCTGGGACTATAGGTGTGTGGTACCACGCCTGGCTAATTTTTAAAACTTGTTTTTTTTTTTTGAGACGGAGTTTCGCTCTTGTTACCCAGGCTGGAGTGCAACAGTGCGATCTTGGCTCACCACAACCTCCGCCTCCTGGGTTCAAGTGATTCTTCTGCCTCAGCCTCCTGAGTAGCTGGAACCAGGCGTGTGCCACTATGCCTGGCTGATTTTTTTGTATTTTTAGTAGAGACGGGGTTCCACCGTGGCCAGGATGGTCTTGATCTCTTGACCTCGTGATCCGCCCGCCTTGGCCTCCGAAAGTGCTGGGATTACAGGCGTGAGCCACTGCTCCCGGTCAAAACTTTTTTTTTTTTTTTTTTTTTTTTTTAGTGAAAGAGGGTCTTGCTATGTTGCCCAGGCTGGTCTTGAACTCCTGGGCTCAAGTGATGCTCCCACCTCAGCCTGCCAAATCACTGGGATTACAGGCGTGAGCCACTGAGCTTAGCCAGGGCTGTTACAGAGAAACAAATGCATTTAAAAGGAGCTAGTGCATTTAAGAGAAAGAGGATGAGGCATACACGTTCTCCACTGTGTATTTCATCTTTGTGCCCAAGAAAGGCCTTTATGTACAGCTTCAATCTTGTATAAATTTTCTCTGATCTGAGCACCATATGATACCATCCCTGTTCATTGACTCAGGTTGTCTTCCAGTTCTTGTGTGTGTACCTCTTTTACATTGTAATAGTAGCATAGGTGTGACTTTATATGCTTGTTTAAATCATTTAAAATGGCCAGGCGCAGTGGCTCGCACCTGTAATCTCAGTACTTTGGGAGGCCAAGGTAGATGACGTGAGGTCGGGAGTTTGAGACCAGCCTGGCCAACATGGAGAAACCCTGCCTCTACTAAAAATACAAATTTAGCCGGGTATGGTGGCGCATGCCTGTAATCCCAGCTACTCGGGAGGCTGAGGCAGGAGAATCACTTGAACCTGGAAGGTGGAGGTTGCAGTGAGCCAAGATCACACCACTGCACTCCAGCCTGGGCAATAAGAGCAAAACTGTCTCAAAAAAAAAAAAGAAAAGAAAGAATTGCTTGAACCCAGGAGGTGGAGGTTGCAGTGAGCCAAGATTGAACCACTGCACTGCAACCTGGGCAACAGAATGAGACTCTGTCTCAAAAAAAAAAAATGTATATGAACATGGAAATAAAAAGATTCGGGTTTCTTTCTTTGTTTCTTTCTTTTTTTTTTGAAATGGAGCCTTACTCTTGCCCAGGCTGGAGTGCAGTGGTAGCTTAACTGGAAGCTCCACCTCCCAGGTTCAAGCGATTCTTGTGCCTCATCCTTCTGAGTAGCTGGGATTACAGGCATGTGCAACCATGCCCTGATAATTTTTGTAATTTTTTTTTTTTTTTTTTTTTTTTAGTAGAGACAGGGTTTCACCATGTTGACCAGGCTGATCTTGAACTTCTGACCTCAAGTGATCTGCCCACCTCAGCCTCTCAAAGTGCTGGGATTACAGGCACGAGCTACCATACCCAGCCCAGATTAGGGTTTCTGAGCTTATATGTGTTAAGTGCTTAAAACTGCGCTCGGCCGGTAGTAAGTCAGTGTATGTGTTTGTTAAAAGAGCGAATAATTAAAGATCCGTATTTTTCACTGTGTTAGGTCTGGGTCACTACAATATCACCAGCACGCCCACCAAGCTGGGTGGAGACTTGGCGGGAGTGAACGTTCTCCAGGTCGCCACCTACGGTGACTGCTGCCTGGCCGTGTCTGCCGACGGTGATCTTTTTGGTTGGGGAAACTCTGAGTACCTGCAGCTCTCCTCTGTCACTGACTCCACACAGGTATGTGGTCGCTGATGGCGTGGTGCTGGGAGATTTGGAATCATTAAAGCCTTAACGGCTGGGTGCGCTGGCTCACACCTGTAATCCCAGCACTTTGGGAGGCCGAGACGGGCAGATTGCTTGAGGTCAGGAGTTCAAGACCAGCCTAGACAACATGACAAAACCTCGTCTCTACTAAAAATACAAAAATTAGCCAGGCATGGTGGCGCGTACCTGTAATCCTGGCTACTTGGGAGGCTGAGGCATGACAATTGAATCACTTGGAGGTTGCAGTGAACTGAGATCATGCCACTGCATTTCAGCCTGGGGGAAGAGCAAGAGTTTATCTCAAAAAAAAAAAAAAGCAGGCCAGGTGCAGTGGCTCATGCCTGTAATTCCAGCACTTTGGGAGGCTGAGGTGGGCGGATCCCGAGTTCAGGAGATCAAGACCATCCTGGCCATCTCTACTAAACCCCATCTCTACTAAAAATACAAAAATTAGCTGGGTGTGGTGGCATGGGCCTGTAGTCCCAGCTACTCTGGAGGCTGAGGCAAGAGAATCACTTGGACCAGGGAGTTAGACGTTACAGTGAGCCGAGCTCGAATCACTGCACTCTAGCCTGGCAACAGAGCGAGACTGTTTCAAAAAAAAAAACAAAAGCAAAAATAAAAGAGCAAGTAAAGGAATAAAGAATGACTACTCCATAGGCAAGGCAGCCGCCACACACTTTTTAATGACCAGCACTCAGGAGGACCAAAGTGGGTGATGTGGACCAATGAGAAACCATCCCCATGATCCAGTTACCTCCCCCAAGGCCCCACCTCCACCATCAGTGTTCACATTTCAACATGAGACTTGGGTGGGGACACAGATCCAAACCATATCAGTTGTGGAACTAATCTCTTTCTACCCATCACTCATGTTCCACAATGACTGACTAACGGCCAATTTAAAAAATAGAGATATTATTCACATACCATAATTCACCATTTTAGAGTTTATAGTTTAGTGGATTTTAGTATTAACATATTCACAATGCCGAGCAGCTGTTACCACTGTCTAATTTCAGAACTTTTTTTTTTTTTTGAGATGGAGTTTCACACTTGTAGCCCAGGCTGGAATGCAATAGTGCAATCTCAGCTCACTGCAACCTCCACCTCCCAGGTTCAAGCGATTCTCCTGCCTCAGCCTCCCGAGTAGCTGGAATTACAGGCATGCACCACCATGCCCAGCTAATTTTGTATTTTCAGTGCAGTTGGGGTTTCTCCGTGTTGGTCAGGCTGGTCTTGAACACTCCACCTCAGGCGATCTGCCCTCTTTGGCCTCCCAAAGTGCTGGGATTACAGGCACGAGCCACTGTGCCCAGCCTAATTTCTGAACATTTTAATCACTCCTCCAAAAAAACCCCATACTGCTAATGGCTAGTTTGGTGTTGGGTTTGGTTTTGGTTTTTTTGGATGTAGGGTCTCACTTTGTTGTCCAGGCTGGAGTGCTATGATAGTTTGCTGCCGTCTCGAACACCTGGCTCAAGCAGTCTTCCTGCCTCAGCCTCCGTAGTAACTGGGACTACAGGTGCATACTATCACACCGGCTCATTAAAAAAAATTTTTTTTTGTAGAGACAGGGTCTTGCTTTTATGCCCAGCCTGGTCTCAAACTCCTGTCCTCAAGTGATCCTCCCACCTCAGCCTCCCACACTGGTGGGATTATAGGCATGAGCACTGCCTTACCTGGCTGGTGCGTTGCTGCGGTTTGAGGCTGCAGTTTGTTGTGATCATGCCTGTGAATAGCTGCTGTACTCCAGCTTGGGCAGCGTAGTAAGATCCCATCTCTATAAATAAACATATTACATTCCTTGATATGATCAAATTTGTGACATCATACAGCAGGGTTTTAACTACATATTAATAGAGAAATATGCACAAAGTGTAACTAAAGGTCAGCTAATAAGATTTAAAAAAAACCCTCTGAGGTCCGGTACAGTAGCTAGAAGAGGGTTGCAAATTTGGTTCTGAGCTCCCTAGTAGGCAAAGCAAGGAAGAAACATGGTCATTTAAACGATTCATTGTTTCCCTAAGATAAGGGGAGAAGAATGACTCTCTCTGATACCAAGGCCTGAGAGAAATGTCACCCATGGCCTTCCTGTGGGGGACAGATCCAGTGGCATGCCATTGTTAGCTGTTGCCACGTAACAAATGGCCCCAATACATAGTGGATTAAAACAACACACATTTATTATTTATTTATTATGTTTTATTTTGAGATGGGGTCTCGCGCTGTCACCCAGGCTGGAATGCAGTGGTGTGATCCCAGCTCACTGCAACCTCTATCTCCTGGGTTCAAGCGATTCTCCTGCCTCAGTCCCCTGAAGAACTGGGACTACAGGCACATGCCACCACACCTGACTAATTTTTTTGTATTATTAGTAGAGACAGGGTTTCACCATGTTGGCCAGGCTGGTCTCAAACTCCTGACCTCAAGTGATCCACCCTCCTTGGCCTCCCAAAATGCTGGGATTACAGGTGTGAGCCACCACACCCAGCAACAAATACGTCATTTTATGTTAATTTTGATTGGCATCTGCCTCTTCCACTAGACTAGAACTCTCTAAGGGTGGAAACTGGGTCTCTTTTGCTTACCATTATACCCCAACACCTAGCATGATGCTTGGCCTGCGATGTTTAGGAAGTATCTGTGGAGTGATTGAATGAACTGGGACTCTGATACTCTGTACCTGAGACCAGAACACTTCCCGGTCCTTACTGGCTTGCTTTTCTGACACTGTGGCTCCTTTCTTTGATTCAGGTGAATGTGCCCCGGTGCTTACGCTTCTCAGGAGTGGGGAAGGTGCAGCAGGCGGCCTGTGGTGGCACAGCCTGCGCGGTGTTAAACGGTGAGACCTTCTTCTGTGTGGCTCACTGGGAAGCTGTGAGTAGATTGCACAGGGAATGGTCAGTGTCCACTGGATTTGTAGACTTCAGCCCTTGGAGGGTAACATGGCTGGGCATGGTGGCTCACACCTATAATCCTAGCACTTTGGGGAACTGATGCAGGAAGATCGCTTGAGGCCAAGAGTTCCTGACCAGCCCAGGCAACATCATGAGACCCTTCTCTACCAAAAAAAATGGAAAAATTAGCTAGAAGGCTGGGTGTGGTGGCTCACACCTGTAATTCAAGCACTTCGGGAGGCTGAGGCTGGCGGATCACCTGAGGTCAGGAGTTCAAGACCAGCCTGGCCAGCATGCTGACCCTGCCTCTACTAAAAATAGAAAAATTAGCCAGGCATGGTGGTGCATGCTTGTAATCCCAGCTACTTGGAAGGCTACGGTGGGAGGATTGCTTGAACTCAGGAAGTAGAGGTTGCAGTGAGCCTAGATCTCGCCACAGCACTCTAGCCTGGGTAACAGAGCAAGACTCTGCCTCAATAGAAAAAGAATAAATGAAAAATTAGCTGAGCATGGTAGTGCACACCTGTAGTCCCAGCTACTCAGGAGGCTGAGGCAGAGGTCCCCTGAGCCCAGGAGTTGGAAGCTGCAGTGAGCTATGATCATGCCACTGCACTCCAGCCTGGGCGACAAAGTGAGACCCTGTTTGTTTTTTTTTTAAGAGACGGGGTCTGCCTATGTTGCCAGGCTGGAGTGCAGTGGCTATTCACAGGTGCGATCCCACTACTGATGAGCACGGGAGTTTTGACCTGCTCCATTTCCGACCAGGGCTGGTTTACCCCTCCTTAGGCAACCTGGTGGGCCCCTGCTCCCGGGAGGTCACCATATTGATGCCGAACTTAGTGTGGACACGATTGGCATAGCGCACTACAGCCCAGAACTCCTGAGCTCAAGCAATCCTCCCACCTCTGCCTCCCAAGTAGCTGGGACTACAGGCACACACCACCGTGCCTAGCAAGACCCTGTTTAAGAAAAGGAAGGGACTATGGTCATGGGAAAATGTCATTGGATTGAGTTCAGTCATTACAGGGTGTGAGTGAAGTTCTTGACAGCAAGCGAATAGCCTGCGATGTATATGTAGACACATGTCTGCAGAGCTGAGTCATTCTAGAACAGAACTCTGCAGTGGAGAGCAAACTACCTCGTTCCCCTCCCTTAGCCTGGTCCAGAGAGACTCCAGCTTTGTCTTCTCTAGCCAAAAATCAAAGGCAGATGGGAGAACAGCCTTCGGCTTTGGAGAGCGATGAGACGTCTGGCACCACTGAAGAATATAAACTTTCTATAACCAAAACATCGTTTCTAAGAGTTGGAAGCATCTGGCCAGACATGGTTTATGTGTTTGGCTTGGTCTTCTGATCAGTGCGAAACACAGAGCTGTCAAAAAACCTCCTCCCGGTCTCTGGTGTTCATGTGGGTTTTCTGGCTGATTTATGCCCCAGTCCCCTCCAGGTTACTGACCCTCAAGATGTGGGAAGTTTGTATTCTGAGCCAAGAAAGCTGGCGAGACAGACTCCCCCAGCAAGGATTGAAGCAGGGGAGAGAGAATTATTGTAAGTCTCTGTCCACATGTTCTTGCCAGGCAAGGAGTAAAAAAACCAAAAACAAAACCATGTGGCTGTCATGAATCTTGGTGGTGTACTGTGATTTTCTGGTGAGGGAGGGTTCTTACTTGGAGGGACTCACTGACCCTTGTTTCTACTGTAATGTAGGAGAGGGACATGTTTTTGTCTGGGGCTATGGAATTCTTGGAAAAGGCCCAAACCTAGTGGAAACTGCCATCCCTGAAATGATTCCGCCCACTCTCTTTGGCCTGACGGAGTTCAACCCAGAAGTCTGGGTTTCCCGCATCCGATGTGGACTCAGCCACTTTGCTGCACTGACCAGTAAGTGACCAAGCCCCGACGGCCCTGGGGTAAGCCTGGCAGAGGTTCTGTCTTTCAAGTTCAACCCCAAACTGCCGGCAGCTCTCAGGTTCCACCCGTTCAACAGAACGGCGCCTTTGTTCTGAGGATTGAAGCGAGGGCTAAGCCAGAAGTTGTTTGCCTCGAGGTTGGATAATGTGTCTTGTTTCCCCCACCCTGGAGTTTTGGTTTGGTTCATCTGGTTTGTGGGTAGGCTAACGTGAACATGCATTTTCTCAAGAGAGCGCCCGTCGGTGGTAGGAAGAGGGTGCTGTGAGTACGTCGGGTGCCGGGGGAAACCAGCATTGGCGGATACACGGGTGGGTACTTAGGAAGTGAATGTGTGGGCCTTAATCCCGTTCCTCGGCCGAGCCCAGACCCTGATCTGACCCAGGATATGGGATAGCAAAAGGCCAATCTGTCACATTGTCCCGTGGTTTCACAGAGGTAAATCTACTGATTTCTCCACATGCCGGGGCAGAGTGATGAAAGGGAGATAGAAACGGAGCTTTTTCCCAAAAGCTTGCCCAGTTACAAAGCCGTGGAGTATCCGGTTACCCTGCAAGCCTCCAGAATGTGTTTTTTTCTTGCTTACATCCCTTACTCCCCCATAGTTACCATTGAATCAATTTGTTGCTCTTCAGTTGACTTGAGTAGTAACACTGTCCTGAATTCATTTCATTCTGTGATTCTCAAGTAAATTAGTTATTTCCTTGCAATTTAAAAATCTTTTCATCTCATGGCAAGTAATTGTTCTCTTTTGAAACATCTGGGCAGGACAGTCAGTTCGTGTTGACTTCGGTTGAGTTCTCTGGCCTCATTCCCACGTGGGGCCTGTCGCAGACGCCCGCCCTCTGTACCAGGGTCCTAACTGCTCTTCACTTACAGTCTGAATTCCAGGTTTCAGAGGCTGTGGCACAGGCAGGACGCAGGCTGTGGGTCGGAGTTTTCTCTGGCTCTGGCTTGAATGCCTTGCCACTTCCCCAGAGCGGCCACCTGCATTTGCTGATATTTCTAGGTCTCGTGAATTCTTAAAGCTATTTTGATTTGGCAAATCAGAGTTGTATGGGCTAATTTTGGGGGCAACAAATATCTACTTTCCAGAATTTTCTTAAGGCCTCAGCTCTGGGCAGAGTCATATGTTCAGAAATCTGTGTGAAGCATTTGACTGGAGTAGAGGCTTTTCTTTTTTTTTTTTTTGAGACAGAGTCTCACTCTTGTTGCCCAGGCTGGAGTACAGTGGTGCAATCTCGGCTCACTGCAACCTCCGCCTCCCGGGTTCAAGCGATTCTCCTGCCTCAGCCTCCCAAGTAGCTGGCATTATAGGCATGCAACACCACGCCCAGCTAATTTTTGCATTTTTTGTAGAGATGGGGTTTCACCATGTTGGCCAGGATGGTCTTGATCTCTTGATCTCATGATCCATCTGTCTTGGCCCCTCAAAGTGCTGGGATTACAAGTGTGAGCCACCGCTCCTGGCCGAGTAGAGGCTTTTCTATTTGTCCTTATGCCATGTAGCCATTTCAGGTCACAGCAAAATGAAATTCCTTTCTCGATTTCTCCCAAAGCTACCAACAGATCGCCCTCTAAGGGCAAGTTACTGCCCATCGGTAGACAGAGCGTGGCTGCCTCCCTGCCTGTGTGCCTGGCATTTGCAGATAGCGATCCGGGAATTGCACTTGGTTGGTTGATCCTGTGGTCTGCTAGTATTCTGGGGAGCCAGACCGAATTGTTCTGTTAAACACCTAAGGTCTAGCTGGACACAGTGGCTCATGCTTATAATCCCAGCACTTCTAGAGGCCAAGATGGGAGCGTCCCTCAAGCCCAGGAGTTCGAGACCAGCCTGGACAACATAGTGAGGTCCCATTTCTACAAAAAATACAGAAATTAACTGGGGGTGGTGGTATGCACCTTTAGTCCCAGCTACTTGGGAGGCTGAGGTGGAAGGCTTGCTTGAGCTCAAGAGTTCAAGGCTGCAGTGAGCTGTGTTTGTGCCACTGCATTGCAGCCTGGGCGACAGAGTAAGACCCTGACTCAAAAGCAAACAGAAACGCATATACACAAAAACTATATAAGGTCTGAGTGTGGAAGACAAGGGCCACGGTCAGACTAGGGGGCTAAGACAGCTTGTAATTATTCCTTACTCCATCAGCCCGGTTCTTGGAGTCCTGGCTTTTCCAGATCACTTCCTCTGCCTCCCATGACCCAGGCATTTCGCCTGGCAGCCGGTGGTGACATGGGCCAGGAGTGCCCCGTCTGGTGCAGACAGTCCCACCTGAAGGCCGGGCTCCGCCAGCCAATCTCCTGCATTGGCCTCTGACAGCACCCTGTACTTTTTCTCTGTGACGGTTTTTACAGTTTATAAACATATATTAAAATCATATGTCTGTTCCATCTCTGGCCTGTCCCCAGCTCCTGGAACACAGACCTAGACCCAGCACAAGCAGGCACTCGGTCATTAGATGCCTTGTGGCTGAATGCTCCCAAGATATGGGCAGTCAAACCAGCAATGACAAATTGTCCTACTTTTCACTGTCAAATCAGGATGTTGCCAGGATTTATGGAGGGCAGAGTTTAGTGGGACACAACTGCAGGTGGGGTGCAAGGGGTGAGCAGAGTGGGCCTTGTGCACTAGTGACCTCCAGCCCCGTGCACCACCCCCAGCCCCCAGCCCCCAGCCCCGTGCACCACCCCTGGACCCCAGCTTTGTGCACCACCCCCAGGTCCCAGCCCCCAGCCCAGTGCACCACCCCCAGCCCCAACCCCATGGACCAACCCCAGCTCCCAATGCCATATACCACCCCCAGCCCCCAGCCCCACATACTGCCCCCTGCCCCCCTACTCCGTGCACCGCCTGCCCCGTGTACCATCCCATCCCCAGCTTTATTGGAGTGCTCATCTCCCATGTGGGTGGCAGCACGAGTCCTGTGCCTGGACCTGTTTTTGACATGGGGACAGCATCTCAGACACTTACTTTTTGCCTTCAAAAGAAAGCATTAACACCTGGTAAAAGTTGAAGTTCAACAGCAGGCTGTGAATACACCTGGTTCCAGAAAGCCTGTTCTTGTGACCCATCCTCTCCCTGGAGACTGTTCTTCGCACAGGCCCAGCCAACCCGTTTTCCTCTCTTTGCAGACAAAGGAGAGCTGTTTGTGTGGGGCAAGAACACCCGGGGGTGCCTGGGGATCGGCCGCCTGGAGGATCAGTATTTCCCGTGGAGGGTAAGGCTGGCCGGGCGGTCTTGAGGATGGGCGCAGGGAGTAGAGTCACCTGACATCACAGCAGGCCATCCCCTCAAGTGCAGCTGGGCCAGGACAAGGGGCACAGGACCTGCTCCCCGTTCTGGGTCCTGGCTGTGCTTCTCCAGCCACATGTTGTGCTATAGCACACTCTGGTGACACCCATGAGAAACCCGTGGAGTATCTGTATGGTGTGGTGGGCGGAGGAGTGGCACTAGGCTCTCGAGCGGCAGGAACTGGGTCAGCTCATTCCTGCCCGCTGAGTGGGAGGCTGGAGGGAGTGGCCCACTCAAGCATCCAGACCGGGGAAACAAAGGCATGATGGCACCAGGCTCCCGTAGGATGCCGTGAGGCTCCAGAGGGGGAGATAGTGGATGAAGTTAGCACGCTAGGAGCTGTCGACAGAAGCCCATGTAGGGGAAGACTTTACAATGAGCTTAAAAGAAAGCAGGATGTTTAATATTTAGATGGCCCAGCCGCAGCCACGAAGTGAAAAAATAAGGTCGCCTCCTTGGGGGTGGTAGTATGCAGTTAGACAAAAAGGCTCATTCCAGAATTACAGGGGAAGAAAGTTTCATTCTAAAATTGTAGTTTACCTTTGCATTGTTTACTAAGCTATTTAAGGCATTCTAAAAAAGGGGTTTTGGGGTTTTTTTGAACATGGTACAAAAAAATGTACTATGGAAAATCAGTCTCCCACCCCCCGGTTTCTGTTCCAGAGGCAGCCACAGGTCCTAGGTTTTTTTTTTTTTTCTTTTTTCTTTTCTTTTTTTTTTCTGAGACAGACCTCCCTGTGTCGCCTAGGCTGGAGTGCAGTGGTGCAATCTTGGCTCACTGCAATTTCTGCCTCCCGGGTTCAAGGGGTTCTCCTGCCTCAGCCTCCTTAGTAGCTGGGATTACAGGCACCCGCCACCACGCCTGGCTAATTTTTGTATTTTTAGTAGAGATGGGGTTTCACCATATTGGTCAGGCTGGTCTCGAACTCATGACCTCTGGTGAACTGCTTGCCTCAGCCTCCCAAAGTGCTGGGATGACAGACGTGAGCCACCACGCCCAGCCCCCTAGTTTCTTTGTTTCTTTCCAGATATAGCCTCTGCATAGAGACTCATGTCCGTGTGTGTGTGTGTGTGTGTGTGTGTGCCTGTATGAGTATCTGTGAGTACATGCATGTGTGTGCAGTGTGCATATTGGTATACTTTATCGGAAGGTTGGATTTTAATTTGCTTTGAAATTATGAAGAGCATTTTTAAAAAAGACTTGTTAAAAAATAAGGACTTGCAAAAGAAATGTATTATTTATTTATTATTATTATTTTATGAGACGATGTCTCTCTCATACCGCCCAGGCTGGAGTGCAATGGCACGATCTTGGCTCATTGCAACCTCCACTTCCCAGGTTCTAGCGATTCTCCTGCTTGAGTATCCTCAGCCTCCTGAGTAGCTGGGATTACGGGCATGTGCCATCACCTGGCTAATTTTTGTATTTTTAGTAGAGACAGGGTTTTACCATGTTAGTCAGGCTGGTCTTGAACTCCTGACCTTAAGTGATCAGCCCGCCTTGGCCTCCCAAAGTGCTGGGATTACAGTTGTGAGCCACCGCGCCCAGCCAGAAATATATAGTTTTTTGTTTTTTTTTTAAAAAAGGGTCTATGTGTGGCAAACCCACAGCACCATGTTTTTTTTTTTTTTTTTTTTTTAAAAAGGGTCTATGTGTGGCAAAGCCCCAGGACCGTGTTTTTTTTTTTTTTAAAAGGGTTTATGTGTTGCAAACCCACAGCACCGTGTGTTTTTTTTTTTAAAAAGGGTCTATGTGTGGCAAAGCCCCAGCACCGTGTTTTTTTTTTTTTAAAAGGGTCTATGTGTGGCAAAGCCCCAGCACATGTTCTGGAGCATGTGGGCGTCACAGGGACTGTTCCTCCTGGCTCTTTCCTGCTCTTGGTTCTCCGTGGATTCTGCAGGCTCAGGTTCTTTCATTCAAGACCATTGGTGGAGGCCCTGAGAAAGCAAGTTGAAATGGAGACTTTCACTTTGTTTTTCTGTTTTTGCCTTTTATGAGACAGGGTCTCACTCTGTTGCCCAGGCTGGATTGTAGTAATGTGATCACAGCTCACTGCAGCCTTGACCTCCCTGGGCTCAGGTGATCCTCCCACCTCAGCCTCCTGAATAGCTGGGACCACAGGCATATACCAGAGATGGGGGTCTCGCTCTGTTGCCCAGGCTGGTCTCAAACTTCTGGCCTCAAGCAGTCTGCCTCTCTCAGCCTCCCAAAGTGCTGGAATTATAGGCAGGAGCCACTGCGCCTGGCCTGCTTTTTAAACACACTTGTGCTGTCAGGAAAGGGTGTACCAGCCTGTCCTTGTGATGGCAGCATTTGGCGGCAAGCCATCGTCGTGCCTCTTGCACATTCAGGGAGCCCCTAAGCATTGTGCAGGGGGGTGGCCTCAACCCCTGTCCTCTTTGGATTAGGGGTGAGAGGGTCCACTCCCTTCTGTTGTCTCATTAAACAAAAATGACAGGTGATTTTTCTTTGTTTTGTTTGTTTTTAAGACAGGGTCTTGCTGTCATCCAAGCCGGAGTGCAGTGGCAGGATCTCGGCTCACTGCAGCCTCTCTCCCAGGTTCAAGTGATCCTCCCACAGACCCTGAGTAGCTGGGATTGCAGGTGCTCACTACCATACCCAGCTAATTTTTATATTTTTATAACACAGCGAGATGGGGTCTCGCTGTTACCCATGATTCTTTTTTTTTTTTTTGAAACAGGGTCTTGCTTTGTCACCCAGGCTGGAGTACAGTGTTGCAAGCACAGTTCCCTGCAACCTCCAACTCCCAGGCTCAAGCGATCCTCCCACCTTAGCCCCAAGTAATGGGAATATGGGATGGGATGACAAGCATGTGCCACCATACCCAAATAATTTCTAAGAGACAGGGTCTTAACTGTTGATCTGGACCTCCTGGGCTCAAGTCATCCTCATGCTTCAGCCTGCAGAATAGCTGAGATTACAGGCATGTGCCATCACACCCAGCTTATTTTATTATTTATTTTATTTTATTTATTTATTTAAGAGCTGGGGTCAGCTATGTTGCCCAGCCTGGTCTCAAACTTCTGGCCTCAAGTGATCTTCCCACCTTGGCCTCCCAAAGTGTTAGAATTACAAGGGTGAGCCACCATGCCTAGCTGAGCTTTATTCTTTAAAACAAGTATGTTCAGGCTGGGCATAGTGGTTCACACCTGTAATCTCATCTCAGCACTTTGGGAGGCCAAGGCGGGCGGATGACTCGAGGTCAGGAGTTCAAGACCAGCCTGGCCAATATGGTGAAACCCCACCTCTACTGAAAATACAAAAAATTAGCTGGGCATGGTGGCAGGCCTCTGTAATCCCAGCTGCTTGAGAGGCTGAGGCAGGAGAATCACTTGAACCCGCGAGGCGGAAGTTGCAGTGAGCTGAGATCGCACCACTATACTCCAGCCTCTGGGCAACAGAGCGAGACTCCGTATCAAAAAAAAAAAAAAAAAAAAAAAAATGCTGGTGGCATCTGAGCTGCAGAGCTGGGCGCCTGAGCAATCTCCCTTTCCCGGGCTCTCTTGTCTCCACGAAGGACCTCTTTCCCGCACCTCCATCTTTCACCTGGTGGGCGTTTGTTTTAGGAACTTGTAATTGTGGATAGGGATGTTCCTAAATGGATTCTGCTGAGACTTTTAAGACAGTCACTGAGGCTGAATGCGGTGCTGGATTTTGGAGCTGTTTCCCTCAGCAGCGGAGTTGTGAGTGTAAATTGGCTTAGAAGAAAAACGCCATCTAATCTTGCCTAGGACAAAAATAAAACATGGCGGAGGGCAGTCTCCTCTTGGACTCAGTTCCGAGACTGTGCGAGATTGTCCGCCAGGGGGAGCTGGAACCTCGGGGAGCCTCCCGCCGCTCCCCAGGAGCCGGGCCCTTGCTGCCCACGAAGTCACTGTCCTGGCCTCCTCTGGGCTCGAATGGCTGGAGCCCTGGGGGAACCAGGACCTGGGGGCTTAAGTGCGGCAGGTGAGTGGGGAGGTGTGCTTTCCCGGGAAAGGCAAATAAAGGGCTCCCTGATGGCTGGGGAGGTTGCTAAGAGGCCGACAGGGCCCAGGCAGCCTGTTTTCTTCTCCCGCCAGCCTCGCAGGCTGTCTGCATAGATGTGCCTTTGCGATGGACTGGGCCCCGTTCTTGTTTGTTCAGTGATTCCTGTAAGAGGTTCTGCTGAAGACATTCATTTGTTTAGGGACAGGGTGGGGGGAGGACAGCATGGCTTGGTCTCCAGCTTCCATCTGCCTGCGGCCAGGAGTCCCTAAATGGTTTTGTTTCCCCAGCGTAGGCGCAGAGCTCCGGGTCGGCGCCTGCTGCGCCTCTGCTTTTAAGCCCACGCCATCTGGATTAGGCGTTTTCCCTCTTAAGCTCGGTGAACTCCACGGACTGTGACAGATCCCCTTTCCAGCTGTCACACCGCCTGGCCGCGTGCTGCCACCCGGGGAGGGGGGTTGAATTTGGATCTGGTCAGTAGATGAAGTGGCAGCATCCTGGCAGGGGTCTTTGGGCCCAGCCAGGCAGCGCCCTTTCTTTGCAGTTAGCACTCAAAAAAGGAAGAGCTGCATGTGTGCCTCTCTGCATAGCGAACCTCTGGAAGACCAGGCCTGTGGGTCACACCTGGATTCCAAGCACTCTGGCTGGCTGAGGCGGGAAAATCACTTGAGCCCAGGAGTTCGAGACCAGCCTGGGGAACGTGGCAAGACGCTGTCTCTACAAAAAAATACATAAATAAGCTGAGCATGGTGGTGCACCGCCGTAGTCCTAGCTACTTGGGAGGCTGAGGTGGGAGGATAACTTGAGCCCAGGAGTTCAGGGTTGCGTGAGCAATGACGGTGTCTCTGTACTCCAGCCCGGGCAACATAGTGAGACCCCTGTCTCTACAAACAAAATTAGCCAGGCATGGTGGCACATGCCTGCATTCTCAGCTACTTGGGAGGCTAAGGCAAGATAATCACTTGAGCCCAGGAGGTTAAGCCTGCAGTGAGCTATGATTGGATCACTGTACTCAGCCTGGGCAACAAAGTGAGACCTTGCCTCTTAAAAACAAAACAAACCTCTGGAAAGTTAATAAGAAATCTGTTGAAGTAGTTTCCAGTTCAAAGGCAGGTGGGGACTGGGGCAGCTGGTGATAGGGGTGGTAATAAAATACTTTTTTTTTTTTTTGGGATGGAGTCTTGCTCTGTCGCCCAGGCTGGAGTGCAGTGGCAGAATCTCAGCTCACTGCAACCTCCACCTCCCTTCAAGCGATTCTCCTGCCTCAGCCTCCCGAATAGCTGGGGTTATAGGCATGCGCCACCATGCCTAGCTAATTTTTGTATTTGTAGTAGAGACAGGGTTTCGCCATGTTGGCCAGGCTGGTCTCGAACTCCTGACCTCAGGCGACCCACCTGCCTTGGGCTCCCAGAGTGCTGGGATTACAGGTGTGAGCCACTGCCCCCAGCATGAAAGACATTTAATACGTTTTTCTTCTTTTTTATGGGATGTCCTTTATCTTGCAGCTGTGTGAATGGACTGCCTAGTCCTAATAAACAAGGGGCCCCTTTCCCGGATAGCTGGCTTGGCCATGGCCCTGGGCAGACCTGGAGCTGTTGGGTGTCTGTTTTCATGGCGAGGCAATGGAACAGTGGGCATCCTTCAAACAGGCTAGAGCCTCCCTGGCTCCGTGAGGCCTTCTTCTTGCTCCCTTGGGGTGCGGGCTGTCCTCTCATGCCATGTTGCCAGCTCAGACAGGCAGTGTGGTCAGGGCTCCTGGCAAGGGCCTTTGAGACACAGCCACTCCTTGGTGAGAGCTTGGGACCCAGCGTGCCTGTGACTGGAGCTGGGGCTGATGGGTACAATGACTGGGGATTCTGGGCCAGTGGGGCCTGGTTCCAGACTGGACCTGCAAGGCAAGAGAAAGGGTTTCTGGAGCCTCTTCTTTGAGATGGAGTCTTGCTTTGTCACCCAGGCTGTAGTGCAGTGGTGTAGTCTCGGCTCACTGCAGCCTCCACCTCCCAGGTTCAAGCGATTTTCCCACCTCAGCCTCCCGAGTCACTGGGATTACAGGCACATACCACCACACCTGGCTGGTCTTGAACTTCTGACCTCAAGTGATCTGCCTGCCTCGGCCTCCCAAAGTGCTGGGATTATGGGTGTGAGCTACAGTGCCCAGCCCCTGGAGCGTCTCAGTGAGCCATAGCAGTGGCTCCCAGGAGGGAGCTTGAACACCTGGCCTGGAGGCATGAAGCCTGGTGGCGTTAGGGTCAGAGGGAGTAGCACCTGTGAGGCGTGCCCGTTCCAGGGTGCACACGGGCCTGTGTTCCTGCCCAGCCCGGCCTCTCAGGCTGACATGGATGGCGATGGCTGCTGTTGACCGGAGGGAGTAGGGATGGCCTTGTCCTTGTGGCCACACGCAGTTGCCCTGGTGGACCTGCTGAGGAGGCGTAAGCGCCCCCGTTCCCAGAGTGGAGGGAGCCAAGGCTGGAGAGGCGTCTCCTACTGCGAGGCAAGGCCAGCGTGCGGTGCCAGTGCCTGCCTCCTGCGGGTGTGCCACTCTTGCTCATGGTATGCTGGGTCTTATTTTTCAGGTGACGATGCCTGGGGAGCCCGTGGATGTGGCGTGTGGCGTGGACCACATGGTGACCCTGGCCAAGTCATTCATCTAAACCTCCTCCCTTGCCTGCTTGGGCGGCCCTGGTCTGGGAACCATTGGCATTGCTTGGCAGAGGCAGTGCGTGGCCAGCCCCCCGAGGTTCTTGGTGGTGGAGGATCAGTACCCTGCGTGCACTGTGACGCTCTCTCCTGAATCCCTGAGCGGGTACCTACCAGGAGGATCGGGGGCAGGGTCCCTCTCCAGCTGTGGGTGAGGCCTGTGGAACCTGGCACGGAACGGTGGCCGTTGGTGGACCGCTGTGGCCAGTGCATCCCTGCTCTCTCCAGGTAGCGTGCGGCGGTGTCTGGTGTCACGTCTGACCTGAGAAGTCCATCTTAGGAAAGCTTCACTTGAACGCAGCGCTTGGGAGGCTTTCCTCTGTCACGGCGGTCCCTTGGTTCGCGTCTGGCCAAGGCCATGCATGTGCCTTGGACTGAAACCCACTTTCGGCAAGGGAGCCTGGCTGGCTTCAGCCTGTGGTTTTCATTCAAGCCACCCTGCTCATGGCCCTTCCTGGCCACCTGCCACACCACAAGCTCACTAGGGGGACACCAGAAGCACCGTGGCCTGGGATTCCATGTGGAGCTCCCCGCGGGCGCCAGCCCCAGCCTCCCACCCCGCTCACTGCCTGGCTTGGTAAAGTTGAGAAGCCCCTCAGGAAGAGAACCGAGGCCAAGTTCCTGTGGGCTGAGGGCCCTGAGCACGCCCGCCAAGACCTGGCCGCAGTGCCCAGCTCGGAGGAGGGAGACCCAGAAGCGTTTGATTTAGTAGCGTGACTTGTCTCTCCCTTTAAAAACATCTTTTACAAATCTGCCTGGAATAAAGTCTATTTTCTGCCTTTTGGTTTTTAAAATCTGAAGAGGTCGTCTTAAAATATTGATCCTTTAGAGTTTTGCTTTTATAAACAAGCCTTTTGATACAGAGGCTGAAGCCAGTGAAAAATACTTTATTAATATTACTTTTTTATAGAGATGAAGTCTTTTTATTATTATTTTTTATTAGAGATAGGGTCTTGCTATGTTGCTTAGGCTGGTCTCAAACCTCTGGCCTCAAGCCATCCTGCCTAGGCCTCCCAAAGTGCTAGGATTATAGGTGTGAGCTACCATGCTGAACTGAAAAATAAGACAGTCCTACTTGACAAATATTTTTTTATTCTCTTTTTCATTTTTGAGACAGTCTCACTCGCTCCGTCGCCCAGGCTGGAGTGCAGTGACACTATATCGGCTCACTGCAACCTCCGCCCCCTGGGTTCAAACTATTCTCCTGCCTCAGCCTCCTGAGTAGCTGGGACTACAGGTGTGCACCACCATGCCTGGCTAATTTTTTTTTTTTTTTTGTATTTTTAGTAGAGATGGCGTTTCGCCATGTTGTCCAGGCTGGTCTCAAACTCCTGACCTCAGGTGATCTACTCACCTTGGCCTCCCAAAGTGCTGGGATGACAGGCATGAGCCACGCGCCTGGCCATCAGGGCTGCACTTTAAAGTGGAATGGTCAGCCAGCCAGCGGTGTCCTTGCTGTGACCTATGGCCGCTCAGGTATCTAGGGGAGGGGCCCTTCACCTGGGCTGTGAACCCTTTCTTAGGTTTGTTACAGGTAAGTTTTCTCATAAACTTGAAATAGAAATTGAAAACGGTGTCAGTTTTCCTTCCTGAAACTCTCACTGGGACCAGGTCTAATGTCGCCCCTGCGGTGAAGCAGGGTAATCCGACCTCAGTGAAACTCAAGCTGAAAAGCACGTATTGATTTAGACAGTACGTGCCCCTGGAAGTCAGGCCCAGGTCACACTGGGCAGGGTTCAGGATGGCAGGTGAAGATGGAGGAGGGAGGGTCTCTAGAGAAGGTGGGTTTTTAATCCTCCCACCTTAATGGCAACCAAGATACAGATCTAGTAACAATCTTTTGTTTGTTTGAGACATCTGTCGCCCAGGCTGGAGTGCGGTGGCAAGGTCTCAACTCACTGCAACCTCTGCCTCTCGGGTTCAAATGATTCTCCTGCCTCTGCCTGCCGAGTAGCTGGGAGTAGAGGCATGTACTACCACGCCCCAGTAATTTTTGTATTTTTAGTAGAGATGGAGTTTTGCTACGTTGGCCAGGCTGGTCTCAATCCTGACCTCCAGTGATCTGCCCACCTCGGCCTCCCAAAGTGCTGGGATGACAGGGTGAACCAGGGTGCCCAGCCTCAGTACTGATCCTGACTTTGGACATAGCACCCAGTGTAGAGAAGAAGAGATGTCCTTGGGTTTGTCTGTTCTGTCCAGCTGGGCTCGGTCTGCCCAGTAGGCTGCGTGGCTGTGCCCTCTGTGGGAGCTCTTCCACCGTGGACCAGGCCCTCTCCCCACGTGTCACCTATGCCTGTGTCTCTGCATCTGTACTCTCTCCCCCCAGCGCTCCCCCCACTCCCAGCATTTGACACACACGTCCGTAGAAACCCTGCTATGCCATTAGCTCAGTCGCTAGGCCGGACCATCGTGTTCCTGTGAAGTCAGCGTTTGCAAGCTCCCGTCTCCTCTTGCTTTAGTGGAGAGAGGCTTGTGCCAACCCCGTGTGCCCCCAGGCCATCCTCTGTACACGCAGACTCTGTCCCTTTCTCTCTGAGGGGGCCAGTAACCAAGGTCAGAGGGGCACCCTGGTGGAAGACGTGGTGTGTCCAGCTTGTGAGCTGCAAGGAGGCTACCCCCATCTCACTCGGACAGTTTGCAGCGGTTGTGGGCCCTGGTCTTCCATCCTCTTTGTCCCTGCAGACATGCAGACCACCATGCCACACTGATTTCCGGGAAGCGATGACTGGCATGAAAACCCTTCACAGCTAATGAAAGCTCAGGTTGCCAACCTCTGTAGAACGCCGTCGTGACTTGTTTCTTGAATGTATGTTCACCCCACATTTTCATTAATTCAGGAGATACTTATGCACTGACTGTGTTCTGCATGACAAAGTCAAATCCTGACAAATATGCCACGAAGAGAATGCTCGGGCATGACCCAGCAAGTTGCAGTCCAAGGCTCAGTGCCTAGCGCCATGCCTGGGCCAGGATAAAAACTCAGGATGCAGCTATGAAGATCTGACGTTTCTCCCGCCTTCCACCTGGTGCCAGCATCTGCAGGGGACCTGGCCTTCACCAGGACGGCAGTGGGGGCTGCTTAAACTGTTATGGGAGGCCTGGTGTGGTGGCTCACATCTGTAATCCCAGCACTTTGGGAGGCCGAGGTGGGTGGATCTCCTGAGGTCAGGAGTTCGAGACCAGCCTGAGCACCATGGTGAAACCCCATCTCTACCAAAAATACAAAAATTAGCCAGACATGGTGGCGCATGTCTATAATCCCAGCTACTCGGGAGGCTTAAACAGAATTGCTTCCCTGCCCTACTCTGCTCTTTGACCTTGGGGAGTGGCGTTCCTCTCCTGAGACTGGGCATCCCCTCAGAGGCAGGATGTCATCTGCCACTGGCACAGGTGACTTCGCAAGTCTCAGTGAGCTGCCTCTCGGGGATCCTCCCTTGATACGTTCTGAACTCCTCCGAGGGCCCCCCGGTGGGCGCCAGTCTAACCACTGCAGCATCCCAGGATGCAGTAACTAGATTACCCACAGGTCTGATCCAGTTAGTGCCAGCTCCTGGGCTCTTACCCATCCTCCCCCACCTGGTCTGTCTTCCCATCTAGGCGTTCCTGCCCCTGCCCATGGAGCAGGAATGAACACTGGTATGAGCACACACACACACACACAAAGACAGGAGGCGGAGGTCGCAGTGAACCATGATAACACGACTGCACTCCAGCCTGGTGGCACAGCAAGACTCTGGCTCAAAAAAATAAAAGTAAAAATACAGGCTGGGTGCAGTGGCTCATGCTTGTAATCTCAGTACTTTGGGAGGCTGAGGTGGGCAGATAACGAGGTCAGGAGTTTGGGACCAGCATGACCAACATGGTGCAACCCCGTCTCTACTAAAAAATACAAAAATTAGCCGGGCATGGTGGCAGGCACCTGTAATTCCAGCTCCTCAGGAGGCTGAGGCAGGAGAATGGCTTGAACCCAGGAGGTGGAGGTTGCAATGAGTTGAGATCTTGCCATTGCAGTCCTGCCTGGGCAACCAAGTGAGACTCTGTCTCAAAAAATCAAAGGACAGACCTAGATGCTGTTGTCACTTCTGGCCAGGAGGCGCTGTCTTGCTGGGGAAGCACCGGCTCTTGCTCTGGTAGCAGGTGGCAGCTGAATGCCAGGAGGCCAGAGTACAGCACGTGAAGCCATGCCAGGCTAAAAGAGTCCCCTCCTCAGGGGCCTCAGGCTGGATAGGCTCAGTCTAACAGTGGGAGCTGGGTCCACAACTTCAGCAGTTGACATGCATTCCAGGAGGAAAATTATATATATTTTTTTGAGACAGAGTCTCACTCTTGTTGCCCAGGCTGGAGTGCGGTGGCACGATCTTGGCTCACTGCAACCTCCACCTCCTGGGTTCAAGTGATTCTCCTGTCTCAGACTCCCAAGTAGCTGGGATTACAGGCATGGGCCACCACACCTAATTTTTTGTATTTTTAGTAAAGGGTTTCTTCATGTTGGTCAGGCTGCTATCAAACTCCTAACTTCAGATGATCTGCCCTCCTTGGCCTCCCAAAGTGCTGGGATTACAGGCGTGAGCCACCAGGCCCGGCCTTTCAGCTTCCATTTTCACTCCGTCTCCGGGTTCTCTTTCCCTGTGGGCCAAGGTGAAGCAGGGTGGGGGCGGGGGTTGGTGGTACGCAGGGCAGGTATGGGTCTTCAGCCATGCCTACCTCCCACCTACCCCCATGGAAAATCTCAGAGAGGAGAAGGGGAGGGTGTCAGGTCTAGAACCTGCTGGTCTTAGGCTCACCTTTTTCTTGCTGGTGCAGATCCAGCGCCCCGTGTACCAAGAGGGCAGGAGCCAGAAGCATGGTGCCCTCTTCTCCTGCTCGCAGGATATCTAATCTGGAGGTATCGGCTCCTGGGCTTCTGGAACCTTCCTGGAGCTGTAACGTCCACAGCAGGGCTCTAGGTTTGGGGTAGAGACCCTTCGGCCAGGCAACCCGCCCCTGACCTTCCCCTGCCATCATAAAGGCCCTGTCCAACTCCTTCCCCCGAGTGCCCCCAGCTCCCACGCCTGCCTCTGTCTAAGATCTGGGTGGGGATGCTAGGCTTAGTAGCTGGTCTCCAAGGTGGCACCAGCCATCTTCCTCTCCTGGTTTCCACCCACTTACATAGCTCCCTTTCATGTCAAATCAGAGCTGGGTTGTATCACACCAGAGAGCATGGCGGAGGCAACTGCATGAGAATTCTGAGGCTAGGGATAAAAATAACACTTTGGTTTCTAACATGGGCCCTTGAATCTCTTGCTCTGGGGAAAGCCAGGCGCCATATTGTAAGGACACTCAAGCAGCCCTGAGGGTTGGCCCACTTGGGGAAGGACTGAGGCCTCCTGCCTACAGCCAGGTATAACTTAGAAGTGCATTCTCCAATCCTTAGCTAAGATTTCAGACAATGGCAACCTCATGAGTGACTCTGAGCCAGAATCACTCAGCCAAACTTCCTGAATTCCTGATCCACAGAAAATGTGATCTATAAATAATGATCATGTTTAACAAGCTGCTAAGTTTTGGGGCAACTTGTTACACAGCACCATGTAACTAATACAACTCCTCTGGCTCTGGGGGCCCTTCCTCAGATTCTGGGTGTTTTTCTACCCCCACTAGCCCCTGGCCTGTGTTCCCCCAATCACAGTGTGGAGGGGAAAGAGATGAGGCCAGTCTCTGGATAGATCCACAAAAAACCAGACAGCCACCAGCCAGCATCATTTTTCATTTTAATTAACACTTTACAAAGTACAAAATATACTGTCTTTTTGGGGGGAACATTAGGTATTTTTTTTTTCTCTCCAACATACAGTACATGAATCTCGAGGGTTTTGTTTTTCTCCAACAAGAAAATAAGCATGAGGGCCCTGGGGGGTAGGGGTAAGATGGCGGCTTCTCCCCTTCCCCCAGATTTTGGGACCACTGAAACACCACTGCTGCTGCTGGTGACCCGGGCACGCCAGGCAAGGGCCAGAGGGGGCTGTGGGCAGGAAGTCCCCTGCGCTGCCCCCTTTGATGGGGGCTCTGGGCAGGGCAGAGGCCCCTCAGTACACTATCCATCCACTCCCCCATCTTGGGATAACGGAAACGATTTTGGCTTAAAGAGGAGGGTTTGGGATCATCAGCTCCCTACTCTTTTAGAGGGACTCTGCTCAGCTCTCCCCAGACCACCTTCTGAATACAGGTAAACTGAGGCAGTGGATGGGAAGCCGCACTGGCCGTAGCCTTCTCAGGACCTGACCTTGGCCTGCTGTTCATCCTGCCACCTCCAAAGCTGGGTGAGGGACAGGGGTCTCCAGTTCTGGACCCTCTTCCAGAATGAGCCCCAGTAGGTGAGGGAGCGCTGGTCCCCAAAAGCTCTCCCTGGGAACAGCATCTTCAGGATGGGATGCCTTTGAAGAGTCAGCACGGGCAGGCCCAGCCCCTTCCCATCAGAGCTGGGCTGTGTCCCACCAGAGCATGGTGGAGGCAACTGCGTGTGAATTCTGAGTCTAGGGATAACAGTAACACTTCGGCTTCTACCCTGGGCCCTTGAATCTCTTGCTCTGCGGGGGAAGCCGGGTGCCATATTGTGAGGACCCTCAAGCAGCCCCGTGGGTTGGCCCACCTGGGGAAGGACTGAGGCCTCCTGCCTACAGCCAGGCCTAACTTAGAAGTGCACCCTCCAATCCTTAGCTAAGATTTTAGACAACAGCAACCTCATGAATAACCCTGAGCCACAATCGCTCAGCCAAACTGTTCCTGACACCTTGGCCCTCCTCCAGAGTAGTTCTGACAAGTGGGGTGGGGCCATCCTACCAGAGACGCCCCACCCTGTCCCCTGGAGCCGGGGCCTGCATTCAAGTCTGGCCTCCACTCACCTGATCATCTGTGCACTTGGGGCCTGAGAACAAGCCTGCTTCTGAGAACTCAAAATACTCCAGGAGCCAGTCCCACCTCTCAGGTCTGGGCTCCGCACACCTGCGTGCACACACTGTGTATGCACACACCCAAGCTCACACGTACATGCACATACGTGTGTATAAACACGCCCAGGCCTGCGCCCCGACTCCTAGCACAGAAGCTGCCCTGCACTCCCCATTTCCACAGCTCCTCTTCCCTCATAGGGACAGCCACAAGCTCTCTCGGCCACCAGGCTGTCTCTGGATGCCATCGCCCAGGCCTCAGGCTCCTGCCTCTGCTCCAGGCCGCTGCTGGCTGGCTTCCTTCCCTGGCAGCCTCTGTTATTTATTTATTTTTTTTGGTAGAGGTGGGGTCTTGCTATGTGGTCAGGTTGGTCTTGAATTCCTGGCCTCAAACGATCCACCCACCTTGGCCCCGCAAAGTGCTGGGATTACAGGTGTGAGCCACCGAGCCTGGCCTCCTTTGAACGGGCCCCCACCAAGCCTAATCCCCTCCCTCACCACAGAGAAGCCCCCCGGCCTCACTCAGGCTCTATTACACCAACCACCGTCTCCACTGCTCCAGGCCCCGCTCGGAGTAGGCTGGAAGAACGGGGGTTCATCTTCCCATCCCCATGCAAAGTGCTTCACTCAGCAAGTGGCGTCAAAAAATACCCCCACTGGCCGGGCGCGGTGGCTCAGGCCTGTCATCCCAGCACTTTGGGAGACCAAGGTGGGTGGATCACCTGAGGTCAGGAGTTCGAGACCAGCCTGCCCAATATGGAGAAACCCTGTCTTTACTAAAAATACAAAAATTAGCCAAGCATGGTGGCACACGCTTGTAATCCCAGCTACTCAGGAGGCTGAGGGAGAAGCACTTGAATCCAGGAAGTGGAGGCTGCAGTGAGCTGAGATCACTCCACTGCCCTCCAGCCTGGGTGACAGGGCGAGACTCCATCTCAAAAAAAAAAATCCCCTCACTGCAGGGTTGGGGTGCACTTGCCCTGAAGCCCCCTCCTCTTAGCTGGGGCTGCAAAAAGTCCTGGTTTTCCCCACAACCAGATCTCAGGGCTCAGAAAGGGGCCCAGAGTGGCCTTAGGACTCCCAAGGGTCTCCCTGGAAAATACAGCCAGGAGGAGGGGGCTGGTGGGAGGTGGCCGGGGTTCACCTCTGAAGATCACCAGGAAAACAGTGCCCCAGGCTCTCACGGGGGCTTGGCCCTCCCTGCCTTCTCCTAACCTCCAGGGCTTCTTCTGTCACCTCAGAGGAGCATGCCCCTCCAGACCAAGCCTCCTCCCGCTAAACAAATGTCACTGTGGCTACGCTGTTGCTTCAGGCGGTCACGCTGGGAGCCTGATTGCCCAGCTCCTTCCTTTCCCACCGCAGCCTGCTGCCTGGAGGTGAGAACGATGGTGGTTTAGAGTGAGGCTCTGGGCTCCCTCTGAATCTTGGGGAGGGGAGGCTACTGGGGTCAGGGATGCAAGCCTCTCCAGCTCGAATGCATGCTCCAGGCTGAAGATGGTGGCGTGGGCAGTGCCCGGGGCGGGGTTCTAGAGATGCCCATGGAGGAAGGAGGTACACAGTTGGCAATGCCCAGATCTTTGCTGCGTCAGGATGAGGGGCTGAGGGAGAAACGGGTGTCTTGGGAACCAGGGGAGCCCCACGATGAGGCAGAACTTATCAGTGGTAGGGAGGGGTGGTCACTGCTCTGTTCCTCCCCATCCTTCAGCTCCCACGGTCCTTGGAGGGGAGGAAGTGGACAGTGTGGGGTTGAGACTGTCTGAGCTTTTCTCACTGGAGAGCCACACAGGGGCCAAGACACACACTCTAGGAGCCCAAGTGGCAGCCCAGGGCCACCTGCTTGCTCCCAGACATTCCACATGGGGCCGGGCATGGTGGCTCATGCTTGTAATCCCAGCACTTTGGGAGGCCGAGGCAGGCAGATCACTTGAGGTCACGAGTTCAAGACCAGCCTGGCCAACATGGTGAAACCTGTCTCTACTAAAAATACAAAAATTAGCTGGGTGTGATTGCGGGCACCTGTAATACCCCTTACTTGGGAGGCTGAGGCAGGAGACTTTCTTGAACCCAGGAGGTGGAGGCTGCAGTGAGCTGAGATCATGCCATTACTGCCTTCCAGCCTGGGCGACGGAAAAAGACTCCCATCCAAAGAAAAAAAATCCACATCACGGAGTGCTCCTTTCCTCCCCCACCAGGCACCTGCCCCATCTGCCACGCCGGAACAGTGGGCCCACTCCTCACATTTCCTCCGGGGGACACCGGCAGTCAGGCAGGGAGCCCCACGCAGCTGCAGATGGAGAAGGGTCCCGCTCGCAGCCCCTCCGAGAAACACACCCCTCCAAGTGGGGTCTGGGGCTTGGAGAGACCCACCCACCCAGCAGACCAGGACACGGCTGGGGGACAAGGGCAGACAACCCCTGCTGGGAAAAACCACACTCACACCTACCCCACCGAACAGCTGTGGAGACCAATCCAAGACTGCGCTACACACAGAACGCCGAGATCATCAACCAAGCTTTACATGAGCAGGACGGGGACAGAAAAACTAAAGGGGGGCTCCCTGGGACCGAGGAGTGGGGTCCCCTGGGGGAAAGCTCCAACGGGGCTGGCTGGAACAGGGACCACCCCTGCAGAGCCAGACCCTGGCCCCAGCCCGCCCCAACACTCCTGCTTTTCTGTTTCACGAGGCCAATCCCCAGGAGGAGCCCCGGGAGCAGAACCTGAGATCTGTAAGCTTGCAGGTTACCAAAACAAAGAAACAAAAAAATCCCCCCAAGAAACAACATAAGCCACCTGTGTAAAAGCTGCCACCCACAGAGGCGGAATGCAGGCGGCATGGCCCATTCGGCAAGTGCGGGTCTTGGGCGAGGGGCATTCCGATTAAAAGCAAGAAATTCCAAATACTCCTCCCTGGGGATCAACATCCCCCCAAATAAATCAAGGGTGCCCAGGGACTGTGGCTGGGGAAGGTGGGGTGCAGGAGGCATGACTCACGTCACAGTGGGCTCTCAGCACCCGTCCCACGTCCCACGCTCTGAGTTGCTGACTTTGATCTCTCAAGTCAGGTCTGAGGGAACCCATCGGCTTCCGCAATAATCGTATTGCCTATATATACACTTGAATTAAAAATATATGGTGACTCCAACGTGCCTGCATGCATGGCAGACGGCGCGGGGGGAGGCCGCCACGCTCACACACGTGGGCACACACAGCAGGGGGGCTGTGTCCACAGACTGCTCACACAGTATATATTAACATATATATTGCTCAAGTATATATGCTATTTACAGTATATATCTCTATCAACATAAAACACAGGTATTTATAGGTGTGTACAATAGATACGTCCTAGGAAATCTAGAAAGGGGACACAGGACGCTGGGGTCACGGGGCTGACACACTTGCACGGCGGGAAGGAAAAGCAGAGAAGTGACACTGTCGGGGGAAATGACAGGAAAATCAAGGCCTTGCAAGGTCAGAAAGGGGACTCAGGGCTTCCACCGCAGGCCCGCCCCACTTGGCCGCCTCCCTTTTGGGACCAGCAATGTTTTTTTGTTTTGTTTGAAGTTTTGTGCAAAGTGAATAAACTTAAAATAAAAGCGGGGGGGTTTCTAATTGACATGGTGGGCCCTGAACGCCCACAAGGGTCTTGAAGAACAGGGTCTCCATGTGGTGGGCTTCTGGGGCTCAGAGGGTCCCACTCGGCTCATAGAAGTGGGGAGCACTTTGCCAAGTTTAGGAACTATTCCTTCTCCTCTGACCTTCTCCGAAACAGCACAACTCGGCCGGGTGCTGTGGCTCACGCCTGTATTCCTAGCACTTTGGGAAGCCGAGGCGGGCAGATCGCCTGAACAACGTGACCAAACTCCATCTCTTAAAAATACAAAAACGAGCCAGGCATGGTGGTGCGTGTTATGTATTCCCCGCTACTTGGGAGGCGCAGGCAGGAGAATCACTTGAACCTGGGAGGCGGGGGTTGCAGAGAGCCAAGATGGCGTCACTGCACTCCAGCCTGGGTGACAGAGTGAGGCGCCATCTCAGAAGAAAGAAACATCACAGCTTGACTGCCAGAGCCAAAGCCACAGAGGCCCTTGGACCTTGCTCACTCAGAAAGCCACCCCGATGGAAGGGACACCACAGCTAACCCCGTGCCTCCTGGTCATGACCACTCGGCTGGCCCGTCACCGGCTATCTATCTCCCCATGGCCCTAGGGTCCCCTCACCGCCTCTGGTGCTCAGCTAGAGCCACAGCTGGTTGGGAGGTCCCACATGGGGCGCCGGCAGCTCCAGCATCTCGTCGGAGATGTCTGCTCTCAGCTTCCCTTCAGAAGAGAGGGCCAAGGCTGGTGTGACATCTCCCAACTCTCATGCCTGTCCCTGGAGCCCCAGAGGACCAGCCTAGTGACACGAAGCCTCCAGGACCCCTCGACACAACTCAAATCGGTCTTACCTACCCCCTCAAACAGAAACTACCGCCAACAGCAGCCTGGGTGCAAATACATTAAATAAAAAACTAAAACAAGGTATGGTTTTCTCTATTAAGGCTCAGTTAAGCTGCCTCCTGGGTCAAGTACTTGTGAATGCCACAGCCCCCGACCAAGGGGTGGGCAGGCGAGTTGGGGGCAGGGGAGGGAGGAGGGTGGCGGGGAGTCCTATGCTGGTCTAGTCATCTGTTGAGGAGGTGGGACACCACCTAAGAAACCCCAGGCCCAGAAAGCCAGGGATATCCCTGCTGGGGGAAACTGAGGCTCTGCCTGGCCAAGGCGGGTCCAGAGAGAGCTAAGGGGACAGGAGCTGGTGCTCCAGGCTGGTGGGTCTCCTGGGACCCTCCCTCCTCCCCCAATGACTGGGTGTTTGTGAGGGAGGGTCTGGACAGGGCCCTCTTGGCAGTCTTGCTGGGAGTCGGGCCCAGGCCCTTTGAATGGCAGGCGAGGTACAAGGGGGAGTTTGGGTCCTTCCCAGCTTGGGGATGCCACCTGGGTTCCTGTCTGAGCCTCACCAGCCCTGATGACCCGAGAGGGTCGCGCTGGCCTCCACTCGGAGGGAACCAGCCCTGAGCTGATGGAACCAGAGACCAGCGACCACAGTACTCGCCCCCAAAACCCTCCCGGGTGCCCCAGACTCCACCCCACCCCGCCAGCCCCAGCCCTGCAAGGTGACATGACAGCTGGCACACCACTGTCTTGTAGGAGGGACCAGCTTCCCTCCGCATCTGCCCCTGGCCGTGGGCGAGGCTGGACGAGAAGGCGGATCAGCTCAGAAGCTCCCTGGGCCTCCGAAAGCATTTTCTGGGGTGGGGAAGTGGGGAAGAGGCAGGTTGTTCTCTGGAGGGCTGGGGGGCTCTGGGAAGGCAGGAGGGCATGAGGAGGCCTTGGCGTGGGCCCCCGGCCTGGAGGGATTGGCAATGGAGGGAGTCACCCGGAGAGGCCCCTTCCTTGGGGTCCCCAGGGCCGATTTTCCAGTCTGTAGAGAAATACTGCAGGATCAGTCTTCGGGGTTGGGGCTGGGGTTGGGGCTGGGCGGGGCGGCGGCAGGGAGGAGCAGGAGATCCTTCTAGTGCTTTTCTGCTTGGCTGACCTTCAGGGCACTGATGACACCGTTGATGTTCTCTTCTGGGACCTGCTCAGCGGGCGGGGTGGGGGAGGAGGCAGACACCTGCGGTGAGCCCAGGAACCGCTGCCCCCCGGGCCCTGCCCCGGAGGAATCTGGGTTTGGACACTCACCAGTGCATGGTCAAACTTGAAAGTACTGATGTAGTAGGCTGGGATGTCCGCAGCAGCCAAGGGCTCTGAGATCTGGGCCACGATGCCACACTCATCTAGGGACAGGGGAGAACGTCCTTAGCCTCCGCGTCACCTGGCTACCCTTGTCTCTGTGGCTCTTCAGCCTCTACCCTCTGTGGGCAATGCCTACCCTGCACCCACCATGCTCCTAGAGAATTCCCATCCGCCATCCCGCTTTTATTTTTGAGACGGAGTCTCGCTCCATCGCCCAGGCTGGAGTGCACTGGTGTGATCTCACCTCACTGCAACCTCCACCTCCCAGGTTCAAGGGATCCTCGCGCCTCAGCCTCCTGAATAGCTGAAACGACAGGCGTGTACCACCACCACGCCTCGCTAATTTTGTTGTATTTTTAGTAGAGGTGGGGTTTCGCTATGTTGGCCAGGCTGGTCTCAAACTCCTGAGCTCAAGTGACCCACCTGCCTCGGCCTCCCAAAGTGCTGGGATGACAGGCGTGACTCACTGCACCCGGCCTCCCACTCGCCATTTCTCTTGAAGGCTTAACCTGGATGTCCCCCAGCCAAGAGCCTTCTCTGGTTGTTGGCCGGTGACGTAGGCTGGCTCTGTGTTCCTGCCCGAATCTTCCAATTGTAATCTGAAGTCTTGGAGGTGGGGCCTGGTGGGAGGTGACTGGACCATGGGGGTGGATCGCTAATAAATGGTTTAGCACCATCCTCTTGGCACTGTTCTTGTGACAGTAAGTTCTCATGAGATCTGGCTGTTTAAAAGTGTGGCACCTTGGCCAGGTACGGTGGCTCACGCCTGTAATACAAGCTACTCTGGAGGCTGAGGCAGGTGAATCACTCGAACCCAGGAGGTGAAGGCTGCAGTGAGCTAAGACTGTGCCACTGCACTCCTGTCTGGGTAACAGAGCAAGATCCTGTCTCAAAAAAAAAAAAAAAAAAAATGCTGTCCACCAAAGACACTGGAAAATTGTGGAAACAGAGGCAAGACTGAGTCTTAGGGAATGACTGAAAATGTTCTCCTGTGGAATCCTGTCACTGTGGTTATACAGGAAAAAGCGTTTCTTCCCAGGATGGAAAAGGAGAAGTATTTAGGGGTGAAGTAGTGAGCGTCAGACTCTCTGACAATTACAGATACTTATGTGAAGATACTTCTGTCTGACGATTACACATACTTAGGTGAAGAAAACACTTTAAAAAATTTCCAACAGGTATTATCTTTGAACTGTGGAACTAGGGAGTGATTTTTTTTCTCCTTAACTTTTATCACAGCCCCAATTTATCACAAGCCACAATGCCCGGCTAATTTTTTGTATGATTAGTAGAGATGGGGCCTCACTATATTGGCCAGGCTGGTCTCGTACTCCTGACCTCAGGTGATCCATCTGCCTCAGCCTCCCAAAGTGCTGGGTTACAGGCACGAGCCACCGGGCCTGGCCTCTTCATCGTTAGAGATGAGGATTTGCTCTGTCGCCCAAGTTGGAGCACAATGGCGTGATCAAGGCTCACTGCAGCCTTGAACTCTTGGGCTCAGTAATCCTCCTGCCTCAGCCTCCTGAGTAGCTGGGATTACAGATGCCTGCCACTGTGCCCAGCTAATTTTAAATTTTTTTTCGTAGAGACAGGGTCTTGCTATGTTTCCTAGGCTGGTATAGAACTCCTGGGTTCAAGGGATCCTCCCACTTAGGCCTCCCAAAGTGCTAGGATAACAAGCGTGAGCCACTGCATGCAGCAGTTTAATTTTCTAATAATAAGCAACATATTAATTTTCGAGAGGGGGCAAAATAAAAGCACTGTGATCAAGTCCTGCTCCTCCCATCCTCAAGAGGCCTGTGTACACCTGCCACACACTGGGAAGCAACAGAAACTTCAGGCTCCCCAGACAGTCTCATCTGTACCCCCCAGCAGGGGCTGAGTCACTGAGGTCACTGTGTGTGAGTGGGTCCAGCAATGCCAGCTCCCTCCACCCCCCATGCAGTCCCCCCAGGGCTCACCAAATCCCAGGGGCTGTCCTCCAATCCGCACCATCTTCCAGAGCTCCCCGGAGGCGCTTGTGAACAGCAAGTCACTAGGAAACCTTTGAAGGGGGCGAGAGGAGAGTCCCCGAAGCTGATGTGAGCTGTGCTCCCTCCTTGGCGTGCTGGGGCACCAGCCAGAGTGAGGCAGGGGGCTGGCCAGGCGGACGGGCAGGTGGGCCAGAGCTCAGGGCTGGTAAGGACCATCCCCTCCGGACACCCTGGACCCATTCGCCCTGAAGCCTCCTTGTCTTGAGGGGAGGCAGATGCGGAGGGTGATATCAGGCTGGCGTTTGGAACAAGACCCCCAGGCCCCCTGCTAAGGCTGGTCTGGACACTTCTTCCCAGGTCCAGAGCAGAAGCTGAGGGACAAATAGCCCTGGGCTGTGATTCCAATTCCCACCTTGCCACCATCCCACAGTGGACCTTGGACAACCCCTGCCCCTCTTTGAGCTGAGGGGCCAGCTCACTTATGATGAAGGGCGACACTGAGGGTTTATTAGAGACAAAGTGGCTGGGCGTGGTGGCTCATGCCTATAATCCCAGCACTCTGGGAGGCCGAGGTGGGTGAATCACCTGAGGTCAGGAGTTCAAGACCAGCCAGGCCAACATGGCAAAACTCTGTTTCTACAAATATATATATATATACCGGTGTGGTGGTGTGTGCCTGTAGTCCCAGCTACTCGGGAGGCTGAGGCAGGAGAATCAC
>CAUYQU010028925.1:0-84418 GCA_963574635.1 Cheracebus regulus | reverse complement strand
TTTTTTTTTTTTTTTTTTTTTGCAAAAGTTTGGATTTAAAAAACATATTCCATCAAAATATTATTTATCTTGATGACTGAGTTTTTGATACTTGCTGACATTCTGCATCTGAGCTGGGTGCCTCACTAGCCCTGCCCTAATCCAGGCCCTGGTTGGAGACTGGAGACAAGAGGAGGCAGAGGGTTCCCTGGGGTGCTGGATGGAGACACAGCCAGCATCTGCTCAGGACGGCCATCTGACATATGCACACACATCTCCTGAGAGAGAGCTGGTGTGCCCAGCCGCCTCCGCCCAGGCGATGTTCTCATGTGCTTGCCCCCATCACTCTCACACGTGTCCTCACACACGCGTCCTCACACACGCAATTCCAAACCCAGAGTAGGCCCCAGCTCTTCCCCCTCCTGTCTGTTTCCAATCAGCTCACTCTTGCTCTCAGTTTCATTAGGGGGCTGAGGAAACTTGGCTTCTCTCTGGAGTTCATAAAAGCTGAGTTGCAGCAGGAGGAGCCAGGCCTGCGCCCTCCTGCTGCCTGTGCAGAGGGCCTGGGCTCCCCACCCCCACCTTGCAGCCACCACACCCTGCCCCAGCACCGGCTGCCTCTGGGCTCCCAGCCAGGAGGCCCCAAGGAGGAAGCCAGGAGGTAAACCTCGTTTTCTGTGTCCTACATATGAGCCCAGGAGATGTCAGGCGGACACAGGGCCATGTCCAGAAAAAGTCCAGGCCTCTTGCTGCCAGGTGGGTGCCCAAAGAGGGAAGAAGAAAGTAAAGGAGTAACAGGGCTGAGGTCTCAGCTCCCACAACCTCCTGCCTGATCCCATCTCCTCAGGACAATCTAGGTGTTCTTATCCCGAGCACCTTCTCAGCTGGAGACACTGAAATCATTCAGCAACCCCACAGTGGTGGGCCAGTTCCTTTTCCTGGAGAGCAGTCCAGACACCACCTGTCCCCTAGACCCAGACCTTCCTTTCCAGAAAGGGGCAGGGAGGCCCAGACAAGGGAGCTACTTCCCCCAGGACACAATGCAGAAGCCTGGGCTCCTTAGGAGTGCTCTTCTCCATCCAGGCCCCACATCAACCTGAGAGCGTGCTGGGAAACAACCAGAGCCTGGGCTCAGGCAGGAACTGGGAGAGAGGAGCGGACAGGAGGGCAGGGGAGAAGGCTGTGCCTTCCCGCCCACAGCTGGCAGGACAAAAGGAGAACTGGGCCAGAGTTGGGGAGGCCTTGGGACCGGCCTGCGTTGTACACAAAGAGTGAGAAGAAGTGGGAGACTATTCAGGAGCTAGGTGGGCAGCCCAGAGGCCCATCCTGGTCCTCCACGAGGTGCTGTGTGAAGCAGGGACTGGCTCCTATGCCCACCCACTGCTGCACCACGGCCCACTCAGAGAGCTTGGGGCTGTCACTCAGTTACTCAGGGTCAACCCTGGCCCCTTCACCTGGCCAGCTGCCCCTAGATGCTCAGCCACCTCCCCCACTGCCCCCCTCCGGGGCCCCCCATTTCTCACCTGGTCTGACTCCAGCAAGCACAGGCAGCGGGTGGTGGGTGAAAGCCATGCGCGGGGAGCTGCCCTGAGAGGAGAGGGCACTGCAGAAGTCCAGCTTTCCTGACTTCTTTAGAGAAGCCGGGCCTGGGGGGAGGAAGCAGCAACACAGGGCAGGTTTAGCTGGGCTGGGGTGGGCGCGGGGAAGGCAGGAAGCCAGCAGCTCGCTCCTTCTCTCCTCAGCCCCTCCCTGCCGCCCCTTCCTCCACCACCGTGCTCCCTCCTGCTGCTCCTTGCCCAGTCATAGGCCTCGTTCTAGGCCTGGTTCTGAGGCCCTGTGTGTAAGCCAGCCAGGGGGTACTTCTGACCAGAGAGGAAAATGAGGCCCCTGGGTAATGTGGGGTGGTGTGCACCAGGCAGGGGGTGAGCAAGGGGCCCAACCTGTGCCCTGGCAAGCAGGTAATGGAATGAAAGGTGGGATGCAGGACCAATATCTGGAAAGGAGTGCAGGAGGAACCCTAGGGCACCAGCTTGAGAGCTGGGAAGGGGTGAGTTTGGGAGGGACAGGCTGGTGTCTATGCCATGGTGCCCTGGGCCACCAGAGGTTCTAGTGGGAAGAAGCCAGGGTTCCATTTAGGGAAGGGAACACACAGCCATGGACCCTCAGGAGGGACACAATGCCCAACGAGAGAGCAGGGACAGGGGTCAGAGGACCTGGAGAGTCCTCAGGCTGCTCAGGCCTAGCCAGGCCCTGGAAGCAGAGCCAGAGGGGAGAGGACTCACCCAGCCAGGGGACCCAGAAGCTCAGCTACTATAGGATGGGTAATTTCAGGGATCTGTCCTGCTCCTGGTGCCAAAGGTGTGGGTGGGATTCAGCATGAAACAAGGGCACAGAGAACACCTTGTTTGAGGTCTGTGTTTAGAAAGTCCTCTCTGCCCAGTGGCCATGGCACCCAAATGACAAAGCAGGGCCCTGGTGGGCCAGGTTCTTCTGGAAAGATCATCTCCCATCTTGGGTTGAGCTTTAAGGTTGTGCCCAGGCTGGGAGGGATAAGATAGAGTCAGGGCAGATCTCTAGAGCTGCCATCCTCCCAGGACAAATCGCATCAGTTTGGATGCGGGGTGGAGGGGCTGCAGAACAGAGAAATAAGAGCTGTCTTAACTGCAGAGGGAAGGGGTGGGGGAAGGGCGAACTCCCAGCCACCAGCAGAGGTGTTATCTGGCAGCAGCTGTGTGCCACCTGATAGCTGGCATGGTGGGGAGGGGGAGCATCCTACCAGCTGTGCACAGCTGTCCCTAAGGCCGCACAGTGCCTCCCCAGCTGTTCCCTGTCCTGCAGCTGGGATGCTTAATTGGCGATTTGTCGCAGCCCAGGGAAACAACACACAGGGTGGTGAGGGGAAAAGGGAGCCAGGGGGTGCTGCAGGAGCATGTTGGGGGGCCGTGCATGGCAGGACTGCCGGAAGGAGCAGAAATGCAGAAATGGCAGGCACAAAAGCAGACAGCCAAGAAAGGAGAGAGCAGGAGCCAGGAAGAGGGGGGCTCCGCAGGAACTAGGTCTGGGCAGAGGAGCCCAGGAGCCCTTGCCTCAGGAGCCAGCTTAAGACACAGCCCTCTATACACCACGTGGGGAGTCCTCGTAGAAGGAGTCACCTACTGAGGCCCTGGCCAGGGACCCAGGATGTAGCCCAAGAGTCTCCCGGGCCTTCTCAACTCCTCTCTCTGCCTCTCAAGGCTCCCCAGGGAAGCATGTGGCACATGCTGGCCCAAGTCCCTGCCTGCCACGAGGAGACCCTGGGAGGGACCCGAGAGTCACATGAGGAAGCCTTCTCACAGAGGCCAGCCTCCGCTGGCGGTCTAGATGGTCTCCGGCCCACTCCCTCAGCCCGAGGCCTGAATGCAAGCCCTCCTTACCTCCCAGGAGGAGAAGCTGCCAGAATTTGCATTCATTCTGGGGCAGCAGAAAAGCAGGAGCGCCTCCCAGCCCCGCCCCACTCCATCCCAGCCTCTGCCTGCCCACTTGGCCCTTCTCAGCAGGGGCATATCTGGAAAACATCAGACTCGGTGCCATCAGGTCAGACCCTCATCTTCTAGAGGAGGAGAACGAAGCCCAGGGCCCAGGCCTGTCCAGAGCAGATGTGCCCTGCGCACAGTCCACACTCATGGGTCTGCACTGCCAGGCCCTGTCACACCCACAGTGAGGATACACACAGACTGTACCACTGGCACATCAGTGGGGGGCTCCTGAAGCCAGCCTTCTCACACACATGTGCTCATGCACATGCACACACACACGCATGTGTTACTCTCTTCCAGAGCCCTCTCCAGGTCTATCCGCACTTTTAGTCAAGAATGGAGGTGAAGAGGAGTGGATTCTACAGGAAGAGGATCCCTAGAGGGGACTGGGAAAGAGTTGAGCTGGCATCCTCCATATTCTCTCCCTTTTGCTAGCTTCCCTGTCTGCTCTCAAAACAACTCTGCTCATTCTTCACTAGACTCTGAGTCTCTCTCTGTAAAATGGGCCCTGAGACCAGCGGTTCTCATCTGGGAGGATGTTGTCTCACTAGGGGACGTTTGACAATGTCTGGAGGTATTCTGGGTCATCCGAACTGTGGGTGGGTGTTTTGCTGCTGGCATCTTATGTGTGGAGGCCAGGGATGCTGCTAAGCCTCCTGCCGTGCATAGAATAGTCCCCACGACACAGAATGATGAGCCCCCGAATGTCATTAGGGCCTAGGGTGAGAAGCTGCTTTAAACCATGAGGCCCACAGGGTGGGGCAACCTCTCTAGAGAAATGCCAGGCGGGCCTACGGCCACCCCACCGTGGGGCACCAGAGACTTGGCAGCCCCTCTGCTTCCCACTGCCACACCATGGGCTCTGCTGCTGACTCTGACAGCACCCTTCCTCGCCTCCACTCCCTTCCTTCAGCCTGCTCTGCCCTCCCTGGAAGATCAGGAGGCAAGAAAATAGGTGGGTAATGCCTCCCGACATAGGGGGAACTGGTGGCAGGCTCACCAGGTAAACTGAGAGGGAGACAAAAAGGCTCCGGGTTGCCCTTACTCCAGGTCAGGACCCCTGCACCCATACCTGCATCCACATCGTTGGGCCACCCGCTAGACTGGCTGCTACCAGCTGCTGGGGAACGGCCTGTCCCAGGATAGAACACATCATCGACGGGGCTCTCCATCTCGCTGTCATCGATGGACTTGGGGCGCTTGGTGGTGCTGGGGAAGGAAAAAAGGGTCAGATGGGCCAAGGATGGGCCGAGGCTCCAGGGAGTGATCAAGTGTCCAGGTCCAACAACTGTGCACAGATGCCCCTTTGGGTGGGGAGTGATGCCAGCCGACAGCAGCACTTCTGGGCACTCACTGCATGCGCAACCCCAGGATCAGCCCTAGGCCCTCAAGCCACCAGCTCCAAGCCTGCTCCTCTTCCTCAAGCCCCTTCCCAATCTGTGATGCCATGGTCCTCCAAGCTGCCCACATCAGAGAAGTGAGCAAAACCCTCAGCTCCCTCCTGTAGCCTACCTATGATTTCCCAGGAGCCCCCAGGGCTAGGGTGAGGTGAATGAGGTATTTGAAGGGACAAAAATGTCAGGGGGACAAAAACACCACAAAACTCAGTCATCAATATAAAGAATATAGTCCAATATTTAAAAAATATCAAAATGAATGCCAAAAATCTCACAATTAATATAAACACCCATGTTTTAAAAAAAGACAGGGTGGACCCTGCCCAGCATGACTTGCCCTGGCCAGAGCCCACATGTCTACCTCCCAAGCATCTCCCTCCCCCTCCATGCCACCCCCACCCCTCTAGGCCCTCCCCCACTCCAGCCTTTCCAATGGCTTCCTAACTGGCGATCAGTCCTGCCCACACACACTGCTGCTGGAGAGAGCTTTCTGGAACACACACCCTCAGCATCCCCTGCTTAAAACTCCTCAGGGGTCCCCACTACCCAAGGATGAAGTCTAAATGCTTTCTTCTGGCCTCCAAAGCCCTCTGCAGGGTAGTCCTGCCAGCCTATGCAGGCTGGACTGGGATGGAGGCTGCCCTCTTCTCCTGAAACATTTTCCCCATACCCCCACCAGCCCCCTGTGTGTCTGGGCTCAAATGTCACCTCCTCAAGACAGAGACTTTCTCAGACTCCCACTTGCAGGCAGAGCCATGCCTTGTGCGAATTTGTGTCCCCAGGGCTAGGTGCTGCATGACAGCACAAAGCAGGAGTTCAGTGGGTGACTGCTACTGGTAGACTCTAAAGTGTTAGAGCCAGTGCCCTCTATGAGAGGTGATATTCTGAAGCACCCCAGCCTCAGTGACACAGCTGCCTATAGCCACCTGGGACAGCCCTGGCCCTGGGGGAGTGGAGAGAAGGTGGGAAGGTGGGGCCACTGGGCTCACCTGGTGGAAGGAGGGGAGGTGATGGACCGCCGTCCCAGGGTCACCTGGTTGATGTTGTAGTAGCTGGGACTCTCCAGGTCCGCCAGCGAGAAGTTGGGCCCTGACGCTGTCGCAACAGGAGCTAGGAAGAATGAGAGGGTGATGAGGTTTGGAGGTCGGGGGAGGCCTGATGGGGTCTGTTTCACTGTCATGAATGGTTTCCCAGAAGCCCAGGGTGAGTTTACTATGGGGCCAGGAGATGGGAGAAAGTGGGCCATCTGGGCTGCTGAGGAACCTCCTCCCAGCTAGGGGTCACAGGAGAAGAGACTTTGGTGGTGACTTTTTTTTCCTCCAAAGCAATGGAGACTGGAGACAGGGCTCTCTGGAAGACTCTACTGTACCCAGCCCAGCACCAACAGGGCTGAGAGTGTCCCAGAAACCGTCTGTCCCCAACCACCTCCCCTAAGACCCCATTAGGAGGACATCCCATGAGGTCTCACCTCCTCACTTTCAATCCCCATCCCTGCCTGGAAGGAAAGGCTCACTTACTCTGTGATACTCTCACCAGCTCCGTCACATTCCAGACCCCGGAAGTCACAAAACAGTCCTGGAAACTTAAGTGCCCTGGAGAGGGGAAAGGATGAGTGAGTCAAGACAAGGCCAGAAGGGGGCTGCCTATCTGCTTGCAAAGGCCTTCCCCACTGCTGACTATCCCTCCCAAGTCCTGTTTCCGGATCCAGGCCGGCCCTCAGGTCTACACCGAAGAGGGGGCATGCTCTAGGTATGCTCCCGTCCCCTCAGGACAGCAAGCTACACTCAGTCAAGGGACAGCTGAGCCAGTGCCCTCAGTGAGAGGTGACATTCTGAAGCACCCCAGCCTCAGTGGTACAGTTGCCTATAGCCACCTGTGAGGAAGAAATGATGGTGGCCAGGGCAGCCAGGGTGGGGGAAGGGAGTAGAGGGGCATGGAGGACACAGGCAGTTGGGCAGGTGGGAGGCACTGACCGTTGGGCAGTGGTTTGATGTCCGCATCTCCTTGCTGGTTTGAACTATCTGATTGTCCGGGTTCTGCAGGAGACACAAAGGGGAGGGTGTGTCAAGAGCAAAGTTCCCCATAAGCACCAGCCAAGCAGCGACCTCTCCAGCCTGGTGCAAGAGCAGGGAGGGCCCACCCGGGCCCACCCCAGCCACAGAAACCTTCACTCCACCCTCTCCCCAAACCAGCCCCGGGAGGCTCAGGGAGACCCAAAGCAGGGAAAGAAAGACAGGCTCATGCTCAGTCAGGTTTCTCAGCCTTGTCACTGCTGACATTTGGGCCGGATTGCTCTCTGTAGTGGGGACCATCCTGTGCACTGTAGGGTATCTAGGCAGCATCCCTGGCCTCCACCCACTAGATGACAGCAGCATCCCGGTTGTGACAACCCAAACTGTCTCAAGACATCGTCCACTGCCCTGAGGGGCAAAGTCACCCTCGGGCAAGAAGCACTGGCCAAGAGTCAAGAGCAAGGAGCGGTCCCAGGAGAGAAGCCAGAGACCATCTCTCTCCACAGTGGGGATGAACCCAAGGGTCCCCCCTCCCCCACCAGCCCCAGCTCCCAGAGGAGCATCCCCTTCCCTTACTTGGTTAATTGAAGCCATTCCTGTCTGCCTGCGCCTCCCCCACCTCACCTTTATGCTCACAGGCAGTGCCTGGCAACCCAGAGGGGGGAGGTTTGCCCTGACGCTGTCGCCCGCTCTGTGCCAGCCTGTCTGGGCTGTCTCATGCCCCGGTGCCACAGCTGCTCAGAGGGAGCCCCGAGACAAGGGCTTATTGTACAGTGGGAGCTCACAGAGGGCTGGGGGCAGGGTGGAGTGTGTGTGTGAATATTTTGCTGAGCTTGGGAAAGCCCCCCACCCCCGTCCCCCTGGTCCTCAAAGCTTTGTGTGCCAGGGGCGCAACGGGGACCTCCAGAATGCCTGCCTGGGCACGACAGCTGGCGAGAGGGTGGTGGAGGGGGGCCGGGCAGGTTGTGGGGCAGGAAGAAGGCAGGCATTTGGTGAAGAATCAGCTGCTCACAGGGGGACCACATGGGGGTGGCATCTGAAAAACGTGCCTTGGTATTGGCCAGGGCTTTGCCTGACTTTACAGAGCATTCCTGCCTCCTGAGTCTTGCTACCACCCCGATTCAACTTGCTGGCCCATACCATGAAGGAGGTTCCCAAAAGGTGACATCAGGCCAAGGATTGGGATGAGGGACCCCAGAACAGAGCTGGGTGCTGGGGCTGCAAGATAGGATGCAGCCCACCCAGGTGGCACCCCTGCTTACAGCGTGAGGGCCTCACTATGTCTTGGGCTGAAAGCACTGGCCACACTCCAGGCTGCTGCCTTCTCATAATGGGTGAAAAAGGGTGACTGTCTCAGGCCTCACTCCCTCTCCACCCCATCCCCACTTAACTTTGATTTTTTTTTAATTCCAAAAAATAAATCCTATTGTAGTGAGTCAAGAAAAAGGAATTCTTTTTAATACAGAAAGTGCTAACAAGTGCTTTTAATATGGAAGGAGACACTTCACCACCTCTGGTTTGGGGTGCATCCTTCCATACCTCTCCTTTTGCTCATCCCTGGTAGTGTGTTTGGCAGAAGAGGTTCCCACCCTGGGCCATCTCTTTGTTAGTGGCACCCTCTACTCTGGAGGAAGCCCACCCATTTTCCCTGGGAGGGCAACCTCTCTGTGCCATAGCATGGTGTGAATGTGAACTTTCTTGACAGTATCTCACTCTCTCACCTTGGCCCATGGCTGGCTTTCTGGGTCTGATTTGAGCCCCAGCCAGTCCAGGAGTGGCAGCCAAGGGGCCTATGAGGCAGACAACCTGCCCCAGGGCCTCCTCAGACCCTGGTCCTGTGGCTGTTCTAAATCATGGCTTGGGAAGGGCACAGCCTCAGGACCCATTTGCAGAGCTCAGCGAGGGGCACATGGTCCCCACTCTGCTAACCAGGGGTCTCTGCTATGAACCCCACCCATCCTAGGGCCAACCTGGTCCCCACCAAGCCCTCCAGACCTGGATCGGTGGAGTCAAGGGAATAAAGAGAAAGCCTCAGAGTCCACCCCATGGGAGCGGCCTCAACCCACTGTGAAAGGCCAAGTAGGGAGGGCAAGCTATGTACCCATGCGCATGCGTGTGTGGATGCGCACGCGCATACCCAGCCCAGGGACAGCCTAGAGGGAACCCGACAAAGAGATGGAGGTGGGCCAGCGACTAGGGCAGAGACAAATGGGGCTCTAGGAGAGCGCGACAGGCAGGAAATCCTAAACCAGGACGCATCCCTAAAACGTTATTGCTGTTATTACTATTAGCTCTGTGTAAAGGAGCAAGTGGGAGTGAGGATCCTGTGCGAGCGAGGCCCCTGCCACACGCCTCTGGGCGCTGCTCCGGGCGCTGCTGGCAGCCATTTTAGACCTTGGCAGCCATCTTACGGCTGGCGGCCCCAGCCGGAGGCCCACAATGCCGCCACCACCGGCCCTTAACATGCTCAGCTCAGCTTCAGGACAAAAGGCAGAGACACGGGAAATCTGGACCCATGCTCAGAGGCACAGGAGCCAGCCCTGCAGCAGGGGCAGCTGCAGCCAGGGCCCCACTGATCTGCTCCGTTCCTCTTCTACCCCCTGACCAGCATAGTGAAAGGAGCAAGGAAGGCCGAGGCCAGGGGTGGGGCACACCGCAGCTCTACTCAAAGGTGGCTGAAGCCCTCACAGGCAATCTCTAGTCCCAGGGCCTTAACTAGTTCAGCAAGAGTAGACCCCTTCCCCGATAGGGCAGCAGGCACCTCAGGACACCAGGGATGTGATGGGGGAAGGGCTCTGAGCACCCTGTCAGTTCAAGGATGCACCTTGGATAGATGGAGGAAGGAGACTGGCAGGAACCAGCCAGTGGCTGCACAGCCCAGACAGGCCACTGGGTCCACAGTGGAAAGCCTCCTGGGGAGGCAAGGAGACATCCCACACCACACTAGACGTCCCACAGCACTACACAATATGGCCCAGCTTTCTTATGTGGTGGGCTCTTTAGGGAGCCTTGCCTTGAGGTCTGGGCCTGCTCTGGACAGCCCCTGGGCGACAGGAGCTGCAGAGCATACCCATGTCGTGACTTCCTTCCCTGTCTGGGCTCCCCAGGGGAAGGGGTAACCCTGGGATTCTGGACAGAGAGGAGGAAGGCCCCATTAGGATGCCCTCTCCACAGGCCCTGCCTCGTGGCTGCTCCGCTTTTATCTGGCAGAATGGAGCTTATCAGAGCCACCAGCTGAACAAATACACAAATCCACGGTTAGTGAGAAAAACACTCTGCCTGAACTCTTTATCTCCTGTTCGCAGGCCCCGCACACTGCCCACTGCCAACAGCACAGGAGGGGACCTGACTGCAGCACGGCAGGGCTCTGTTCTCCACTCTGAAGGTGGAAGGCGGCCTCCCAGACTCTGGCCGGGCCTCCCACTCAGTCTCCACGCTCTATCTCTCTGCCACCCCGCTTCTTCCTTCCTCACCCCCGCGCCTGGGGTGGCTCTCCCCTGGAAGTCCCTGCCAGGCAGGCGTGCATGAGTGAGCCCCTGCCCACACGGGAGCCCCCTCTAGTGTCTGCTCTCTCACTGGGGACAATGGGCCAGCTGGTGGCCTGTGGGCCAGTGGAGGGGCAGGGACAGTGTTGGCTGGCACAACTCAGGCAGGTGCTGGGCTCCATCTTTTATCTTTTATCCTCTCTCGCCAGCCCATGCCCCCGAGGACTGTCTCTCTGATTCTCCAATCTTCTGGGGCCATATCCCCTGCAGCTTTCCCGGCCTCAGGCGTCTCTCCAGCCTGCTTGCCAGCCAGTGGGGACATTAACTGCATACGCCCAAGTTCAGGGCCACCAAACCACCCTCCCAGTCTCTTCAGGGACTGTGGCTCCCAGCACTTCCTGGAGAGACTGGTCGGATATGGGATAGAGTGGGTGCTCTTGTCTCCCCTCGACCCATGCCAACTCAGAGTTTCCCTCTATGCTGGTGCAGGGAGCCAGAGAGTTCTTTCTGTGTTCTCAGCCGCTTCCCACTAGGCCCATCAAATGCAGCTGCCTAAAACCTGGGCCCAGCCACTGTGTCTGACAGGTGCCCTGGGGTCAGGCTGACATTTGGGGTCCCTGGTTTCTGGGCCAGGCTAGGGGAGGGTGAGTATCTCAGAGCCCACAGCTCATTCTTGATGCTGTCTGGGGCCGTCAGGCTGGCTTGTGTCACACAAACTCCTAGCTCTGCTGGCCATCCTTCTCTAGGGACCTGGGTTACTCATAAGATCCATGTCTCTGAGGGAGAGACTTCCCCTGCCCATGCTTCTGGTCACTTTGCAGGCTTCCAGAAGGGAGGGCTATGAAGGAACAGGCACTAAGACTAGACTCTATCTCCATATGGGCCCACGTAGGCTCTGCTGAAAAAGCCTCCAAAACGGGATTTGGCTCCAGGTTCTGGGGCCACTCTCTATTCATTCACACACCATGGGTTACTCCCCAGCATCAGTGGCTTCTGGGCTGGAGGCCTCTGGCAATGCCCAGACCACAGCCAGGCTCAGCCAAGTGACCACTCTGGGCTCCTCTCTTCCTTGGGGGCCCCTCAGTATCCCTGGGAACAGCCACAAAGTTCCCCTGCAAAATTGCCCTTCTCACACCAGCACCAGCTTCCCTTCTCAGCCCGGAACAAGCCCCCACCTTACTTCTTTTACTCACTCTTGACCTTTCCCCTGGGATCCCCATTTCTGGTTTTACTTCCCTGTCCTCCTCGGTTCTCCTCTCTCTGTCCTTCCTTTGCCTTCCCCTCACCTCTTCAGCGCCCCCTACTCTTGCTGCTTCTGCTGTTTGCAGGCATATGTGCATATGCGTGTTTCCAAGAGAACTCTGCCTCTTCAGTAGAGCTCTGGAGGGGAAGCTCCAGCAGCCAGGGGGAGCCCAGGGTTGCACATAAACTCTGAGTGATAGCATGTTTTTAATATATATATTTTTCCAGCTACAGATGGGGAGATAGTTATGGTTCCCACTAGGGTGAGGGAGGAATTCCTGCTCGCTATAGCCAACACTGGCCACAGCTCCCACTCGAAACAAACGTGTGCTGTGAAAGGGGCCATGTATAATTTGCTGGCCAGTTGCCCCACAGACTTTGTCTAACAAATTATATGGAGGCTGAAGGGAGTGCACAGATTCGGCCTTAGCCGAACCCACATATGCATGCATACCCAGGCACATGCATACACATGGGTGCATACACTCATATGCTCAGATACACACACACACGCACATACACACAAACACACACACTTGGAGGTACCACCAGCTACTTCTCACTGTCAAGAATGGGTATGGTGAGATGGTACATATGGAGCCACCAGAGAGGAACCCCCTTCAACTTTACAGGAACAACTGGCCTTTGGAAACCGGGGAGAACAGCCCTTGGAGTGTGCCTGCTCATCCCCTGGCCCTCCCAGGCCTGATGTCACAGAAGCAGGTGGGGTTATATTCTGTTCTGGGGGTACCCCTGGACTGCTGCAACACCCCATCCTCTGAAGGGCTGATGTGATTCTGGGGCCAATCACTGGCTCTTCCAGCACTGCACTGGCCTCCCACTTCTCTCCCCCTTCCTCTGAGATTCCAGAGCGTCCAGGGCACGGGAAACCCAATCTCAAGGGGAGCCAGAGGCCCCGCCTGTAGCAATCAGAGCTGGAGAATGTAACTATTGTGCCTCCTGAAACCCAAGTCTGAGAATGTGAGACACCCTGAGGAGGGGAACGGTGGATAGATGGGGGGCTAGAGGAACGGGTCACAGAGGAGTTCTCCCTGTCTGAGCAAACAGGAGACTCAGGAGACCAGGGAAGTCCTTGAGAATGCAGGGCAGCCAGAGGGCAGATGGGGGGTGAGGCTTGGCCAGGGCCTGGGCTCATGGGGCTTCTAGCATCTTCCTCTCCTTCTCTCCATTCCTCACCCTGCCCCACCAGCCAGCATGCATATGCACACACACGTGCACAAACACACACACACATGCACACAAACATCCTGGAGTCATCCTGAGTTGGTGTGTTTTTCCTTCCTGTCATCCCTAGAGTCTCATATGATTTAAGCAGGAGCCTGAACAAGAAGCATAACCCTCAAGCTGTGGGTGAGGGCAGGGATAAGGACAGGGAAACATGTTGCCCCTGTTATCATCCTCTCCCCTTTCCTCATTCTCTTCCTGCTCATAGGTCCAAAGCGGCTTCTGCCTTTGACTTGAGTGACCTGCTGGGGATGGGGGAAAAGGACATGGCAGAAGGGATAAGTGACAGGGAAGAGGAAGAAACTGAGTCACGCCCACATGTGGTCTAGGCCTGCCCTGGCTGCCCCTAGGTCCTAGGCTCAAGGTAAGCCATTGTAGGGGGTAGGGAAGGCAAGAGATTAGGCCACAGGAACCTGGCAGATGAAGGGCCAGCATCTGGATGGGACATTCCCCTCTCCATCCCCTGACCCCAGGAAGAACTACTTTCTCCATTCCAATGCATCCCAGCCTTTACGGGTGCCCCTGGAGCAAGGGCCAGGTCTGGCTACTGCAGGGCTCACAGCTCGGCAGTGAGGCTTCGGGAAGCGAGGAGAAAGCAAGTTTATCAGCTCATCTCGTACCCAGGAGACCAGCAGAGCAGGCTCACATTTCATTTGAAAGCCTTACGCCCTACACGGTGTGGAGGTGAAGAAGGCCTGTCTCCTACGGTCCTTGGTTGCCTCCACTCCCCAGGTGGAGAGGGACTCCTAGCTGGAAGACTTCCAGCCACACAGCCCATCACTGCCTCCCTCATTTAATAAGAAAGATGTTCCTAAACTTACAGTTCTCCTCCAAGAAGACAAATAGAACTCCTATCTCCCTTCCATTCCCCGGAAGTGGCCCCGGAGCCCTCCAGGGAGTTCTCTTGGTGTGAGCTGCTCAGCATTCTCTGCCCGTCTCTGGTTCATTAGCAGCCGTCCCCAGCCCAGGGAGAACACCTGGAGATGGGCCCAGGCATGGAGCGGTGGGAGAAGCCAGGAGGCACTGGGGAACTAATGCTCAGTTGCTCTTTCCAAATGGATGACAGGCAGTGGCCAGCAAACGAGAGAGGGGATATGCCCCTGGTGCAGAGCTGAGCACCTAGCAGGTAGACAAAGGCCCACCTGCCAATGGCCACTCCAGGCCCAGCCCAGCAGTTAATAAATAAGACCCCCAGCCACAGCAGCAATGGGACATGAGAGTGGGCCGGCATGCTCCTCCTGTATCTCTGCCCATGGTAAGGTGACCCAGCACCAAACCCAGTGCCTCAGACACCTGTCTATAGAGGGAACAAGTAGACCCAGGGCATTCAGGCAACACTGTCTGAGATGTTTCAGAGATACCTGGGGTAGGAATTCCATTAAAGCAGAGGAAGTTGAAGACAACAGGCAAAGAAAAGGCAAAGAAGGCAAAGAAAAGCATCTTGGGGAGATGGAGAAAGGCAGGAGCCATTGGCCTGGGTCTGCTTCACCTGTCTGCTGAGCTTGCCCTTGGCCTACCCAGGGAAATGCCCTTGGTCTGGAGCCTGTGTGCACTGAGGGGGCACAATGCAGTGTTCTACCACTGTGGATATCCAATCCTGGGTGAGCTGGCCTTGCCCTAACACAGAGGGGCCAAAGGGGGCACACTGAAGTGGAGGGTAGAAGGAAAAAGGAGGTGGGTGGCCAGCAATGGTGTACCAGGGCTCCCCCTGAATTCACATCTGTGCTCCAGAACCTACTAGCCCATTACTTTGGCCAAGTTATGAACTGTTTCCTCATCTGTAAAAGGGTGATAACACCTACCATTAGCATTCCTGTGTGAGGAATAAATTAGAAAATATGTATAATAAGGTGCTTAGCTCAGGGCCTGGCTTATAGTTGGGGCTACATAAACATTGTCCTTCTGCCTGGATTACTATTTCCCTTCATCTCCATTTGCTGAAAGCTTATTCTTCCTTCTCAGCTTTGTTCAAATGCCACCTTCCACCCTGGTGGGAAAGCTGTGGCTGACCCTCAGCACCCCTCCCTAGAAGCTCATGCTTTTGATGACATAGTAAGTATGTCCTAGATTGCAGTTTTTGGCGTCTTGCCCCAGAGACCACTGCCAGTGAGCAGAGGGGTTCACTCGGGGCCTGGCCCAATACCATCTACAAAGAGCCACAGTGAGGTTTCTCTGCAAATATAATGGCAGAACCTGGGCAGACACCTGTACAGGCATATCCCTCCCCACATCGTTGTGCAGTGGCCATCCAGTGGTCTCAAGATGGTCACCATACTAGAAATGGGGGTGGGGAAGAGAAGGCTAACAGGGAACAGGGAGGACAGAGCTTGTCCCCCCAGACTCTGGGAGTGCCAGGCCCAAGGCCTATCCAGCCCAGCCCAGCCTTGGAATATAGAGAGCTGAGAAAACCAGGAGCATGGGCGCAGGTCCATCAGCGGCCAGGCCAGGCGCCTCTCCTGGCAGTGCTGGCTAGTGCCACGACTCAGCCGGCAGCTGGAGCCAGCATTTCTGAGAGGGCCTGGGGCCAAGAGTCATGTGATGGTGGGGTCCAGGCAAGTGGCCCCCAGCCCCTGAAGCTTTGTCCCCTCCCCAACCTGATGAAGAAAAACTGACAGTGGAAAATGCCCTCAATACTTTGCATGCCAAGAAAAGACAGGGGCCCTGGGAGGGGGTGTCCCATCCCAGGGAGGAGCCTGCAGAGCCGCTCTTCCACCTCCACCCGCTTTCTCTATTTCCAGCACTGCCCTTTCTGGCCCTTTGAGCTGCCCAGGACAGGACAGGCTGGCCAGACAATCAACTCCACCCCCAGCTGCTCTTAGGGCTATTAATAGTGTCCCCACCTCCCAGGGCTGGGCATCACCCTCCCACTACCCCCAAATACACTTGCCCTTGGTCTAATTCTTCATAAAGGGACACAGTCCTCCAGACTCTAATGCCAACCTGGTATGAGAAGCAGGAGGCAGAGGCTCTGTAGGCCACTTGAGGGATGTGCCTGGGACAAGCAGGAGTCTGGAGAAGGAATGAGAGAAGGCAGGAAGCCCCAGAGCCAGAGAGCAACCAAAAGACAAAACTAAAACTAAAAGAGAGAGAGGGAAAAAAGGAGGAGCCACAAATAGAGAATCAGGGCCAAAGCGAAGAAAGAAGACTGTGGCAAAAAGAATCAGAGAAGTACAGTACAAGGTTCTGAGAGAGGCAGGGAAAAGAGGGCAAAGACAAAAAGAGAGAGCAGAGAGGAATTGATTCCTTTAGGAGAAAAAAAACAGAAAGAGAAAAACTTTCCTAGAAATCCTCAAGAGTGGCTTTGCATGCACAACTGCTGGGCTGCATGCAGCTCCCAGCATCTGTCTGGTGGGCATCAGCAGAGTGAGGAGCTGGGGAGACCCCAGGACAAGGAGCCACTACTCACCCACCTATGAATGCTTCTGAGCAAAGGAGAGAAGGAAGAGGAAGAGGAAGAGGCTCAGGGAAGAAACAACTGGCCAAGAAAAGGAAGGTGGAAGAAGGTTGAATCCCTACAGAGCAGGAAATTCACTTTAGCCCAGGGCAGGGGAAGGTCCCTAAGCTCTTTGCCTATTTGCCTGAGGAAATCAGAAGGGACAGAGGATTGGCAGGAATGGGGGAGCCTTAGCCTCCCCCAACCACCTCTCTCTGCCCCCTGCTCTTTCTGGCCTTGCTCTTGCCTCTCTCCACTGTTCCCTTTCCTTGGAAGAATTCATTCAGGAAACCTCAGGGTATGGTATTAGAACCCACCTACTTTGGCCGGGCTGGGTGGCTCAGGCCTGTAATCCCAGCACTTTGGGAGGCCAAGGCGGGTGGATCACGAGGCCAAGATCAAGACCATCTTGGCCAACATGGTGAAACCCCGTCTCTACTAAAAATACAAAAATTAGACAGGTGTGGTGGGCACCTGCAGTTTCAGCTACTGGAGAGGTTGATGCAGGAGAATCGCTTGAACCCGGGAGGCGGAGGTTGCAGTGAGCTGAGATCACGCCACTGCACTCCAGCCTAGCGACAGAGTTAAACTCCATAAAAAAAAAAAAAAGAAAAAGAACCCACCTACTTCAATTCACCCTGTGAGAAAGTGGGAGTTAAGCCCTAGCCACCTGCTCAGGTGCTAACTTCCCCAACCCCTAAGGGAAAGTACTCAATACTCAGGCTGGTGACTCCAAAGGAGCCTCCTCCACCTAGGGACTTGCTTTGGTGCATTGGAGACTGACCCTGGCTCATAGACAAGCAACAAACACAAATGCCCACCATAATCAGAAATTTAAGTGCAGCTCTTCTCCCATCTGGAGGCTGGAAGCTAAATAGCCTCAACAGCCTTCCTCTAAATCTGGTTGGTCCACGGCTGGGGAAGTGGGAGACTCTAGCTCTGGAGAGCATTAGAGCCCCAGAAACCTGGCCACCAGGCCACCAAGGCCAGGAGGTCCTGACCAGGAGCACCACACTAGACCATCAGCCCCTTGAGGACAAGGCCTCTCTGTTGGTTTTGTCGGCTGCTACATTCCCCACATCTCAAAGCACAGCTACAGTGGATAAGGCTCTGAAGAGACCCTTCTAGATTCTTCTTCCAACCATGGCTACACTGACCACTGGAAGAGAGGCACCTTCTGCCTCCCGAAGAAAGAACAGCTTTCTTGCAGCCCAACTACTGCCACTCATGTCCAGCAAATTAATGTGGAAACCCTGATACCACTAATCCTCCTGCAAAGCTGAGCTGGTTCCAGACACAGGACTGGAAACACTTGTGCCATACTCAAGGGCTGGAATGACCAGAGGAAGGAACCAGAGCCTCAGTGAGAACAGCACAGCAGGGGAAGGCAGTAGAGCCCTCTCTCGAAGGCCTGCTCCTCTCCTTGCCCTGGAGACCCTAAGGCTGCCACCGTCCACAGCTGTCCAAAGGAAGCATGAAGAATCTAGACCTTTGACTACAAATATCTAACTTGGAGCCCTGATAGCCTGGGCAGGGATGGGCTGAATGGAAGGCACCGAGTGCTGCACGGAACCCTGGGCTTGGAATCAGAAGCCTAGGCTCCAAATCCTAGACTTGCTATTAGAACTCCAGTGTGTCTCTCCTGCTTCTTCGTGCAACACAAGCATGACCTGCTCAGCACCATGAGATGTGAATGGGGATTTTTACAGAATTCTTTTTTCTTTTAACAGATTTTCACTTTTAGTTTTATATACCATAAAGTACCAAGCTTGCATGAGGACAGCAAAGGCTGCTGAAGAGACAAAGTGACATTGATCCTCCAGCTGGCAGGTGCCAAATTCCTCATTCATAACTCCCTGAAGGACCACAAACGGGCTTTCTCCAGGCTGCTGGGGCTGAGGGATCAGGGAGCAGCGCGGCTCAGGGAGTGAAGCGCGGCACACGCGGACGCCGTAGCTAGGTGGCGCAGCGAGTTAACACTAGCTGCCTTTGGAGGGCTGCGGCGGGGCGCGGCCTGCGACCGGCCCAGAGCTCTAGGGAACGTGGTTCCCTCTGCAACCCGGGGGTGCCGAAGAGGAAGCAGAAGAACCCACTTAGGCCCAGGCCACTCGAACCCTGGGCTATGCACCAAGGAAGGAGCTACCCGTGGCAGCGGCTCCTGTTGCTGTCGCTGCCAAGCACATCCCGTGATGTGATGTGAGGACCGAGTTTCCCATTCGCATTGATTAGGAACAGCTTGCGGTGCGGGGGCCGGATGGAAAGGGGACCGCGAAATGGGTGGGCGAACAGAAGGTGAGGGACCTGCCAGGTGCATAGCTTGGTTGAGGGGTATCCAGTGAGCCCAGTCCCACCCTGTGTGGCTGCCGCTCTGAGTCCTGCCTGCTTCTTTCAGGACCGAGCTGCCCTCTATTTGGGGAAATCTGAGGCCATGTGACCCCAGGATTATCCTTTTTTTTTTTTTTTTTTTTTTTTTTTGGCGGAGTTTCACTCTAGATCCAGGCTGGAGAGTAGTGGCACGATCTTGGCTCACTGCAACCTCCACCTCCCGGGTTCAAGCTATTCTCCTGCCTCAGCCTCCTGAGTAGCTGGGATTACAGGCATGCACCACTATGGCCAGCTAATTTTTGTATTTTTAGTAGAGTCAGGGTTTCACCATGTTGGCAAGGATGATCTCAATCTCTTGACCTCGTGATCCACCCGCCTTGGCCTCCCAAAGTGCTGGGAGTACAGGCGTGAGCCACTGCACCCGGCGGCCCCAGGAGTATTCCTAACTCACCCAGGATGGCCTCACCTTTTGGCAGTGCAGACTTGTCTATGCATTTGGTAAACACTTGAAAGGAAGATCTCTATCCCACCCCCATAAAAAGTAAAAAAATGAAGACTAAAAGTCAGAGATCAGGAACCAGAGAGAAATAGAGAAAAGTCAGGAAGAAAAAAAAAACAGCACTCTCTGCAGTGGCGGCAGCAGCCGGGCAGGCACACCCTCCCGGGCGGGCGTGGAGAAAGGCCCCTTTGTTCCACTGGGAGGTTAGCCGAGGTGAGGCCTACCCCCCCACCCCCCTGACCCTGGGCAGTACAGATGGCTTCACAGGGCCCCGGGCTAGTCCTGATTGCTTCCCTGGCCCCCCAATCCTCAGGCCCCAGAGCAAAACAGTCTAGCTGGCTGTGGGAGGGCTGCTGCCTACCCCCATGCCTTGCCAAGCACCAAGGGTCACACATGTAGAGCTGGACTGGGCTCCTCCAACAGGTTCTTGGACACCTATACCACTAGCAGCTTTTCCAAGCTTCTCCTAAGCTATGGGTTTCAGGATAGATTCCGCACACAGCATACGCCCCACAAAGTCATAGTCAAAGTGTGCAGCACAAGCTGGGAGCTGATGCCCCAAGAGGCAAGCCTGGCTGGCCACGCCCCTCCCACCCACAGAGAGGCTCCCGGGCTCTCTCCTTCACCCGTTCCGGATATAAGCCCTTTCCAATGGCCTCAGGCTCTGAGCCAGGAATGGCCTATCTAGGACTTCCTTAGACTGGGGGCTGGGCTCTGTAGTGGGTCCCTTGGAGAGGTGGGGCCTGAGCTCACCCTCTCGGTTCTCCAAGGAGCTGGCCAGAGAGGAATCACCTGTCCCCAGTAAAGGGGAGCTGAGAACAGGCCCAACCCCCACCCCCGGAGCCTGTCAAAGCAGAGGCTGAAGTGGAGAGAGGAAATAGAGGTTAAAAGCATCCCTCTTGGCAGGGTGTGGTGGCTCATGCCTGTAATCCCAGCACTTTGGGAGGCCCAGGTGGGTGGATCATCTGAGGTCGGGAGTTTGAGACCAACCTGGCCAACATGGTGAAACCCCTGTCTCTACTAAAAATACAAAATTAAGACTGTCCCCCTCCCCTCAAAAAAAGCATCCCCTTGCCCTGCAGCATCCCCATCCACTGGTACCACTCCCCCACCCAACCATTAGGGCTCCTGGCCACTTCAGTAGGGTTCCCCAAAGCCCTCAGACCAGACTATTTCCACCTTTTAGTCAAAGCCGAGTGGCTTACACTTGGCCAAGAAGTGTGTCCACTTTCCAACCAGTGGCAGGCAGCCTCCAGCTCCCACCCCAAGCATGGGCAGCAGAAAACCTAGAAGAAGGGATTTGCCTGGACTGTTCAGTTCCGAGAGTCCCCTGGCCTCACACTGGGGGGATGCCTCCTGCTCAGGAGCTAGCCTCCCACTAGCTTCCAGAATGCAAGTGAGAGAAGGGAGGAGGAATACAGTGGGTGTCCCCAGCCTCCCCAGGCTGTGTGCCGGAGGCTCTGGCCTGGGAAGTGAAAGAAGAGAGAAGGGGTAGAGGAGAGGGGACAGGCACAGACCCAGCCACCTGCCCACAGGGAGCGGCAGCAGCTGGAATTACAGGGAGCCTCAACCATTAGCCCTTGAAATGGCTGCAAGAGGCTGCAGCTCAGATACACAATGTCCTGCCAAACCCCAGTTATAATTCAATTAAGTATGGGACAGACTTCCCAGATTTGTCTATGTGTGAGTGCATGTGAAAATCCCAATGTGCTCGAATCCCAGGATCTGTGCTCTTGTGTGCATGTGCATGTGGATGTGAGAATCCTAATGATGGAGGAGTAACATGAGAGAAGGCAAATGGGGATGGGGGATGGAGACAGAAGAAAGGTGAGATGGTGGCTCAGGGGAAGAGTGGGGACCTAAGTCTTCCCAGAGGGACAAACTCCAGACCAGGGTTCTCAACCCGTACACCCTGGGCATTGGGCTGTTTCATTTTCTTCGGGTCTAACTCTTTGCTCAGACCTACCCCTTCCCACCTTGCCTGTATGGCCCCCAGAAGGAGGCTCAGCAGTGGTTTCATAAAGCTGGGTACATTTCACGTGCTCTGCACTTCTCTCCCTGCAAGTATCTGGGCCCTGAGCTTTTCTTTTTTTCTTTTCTTTACATTTTTATTTTTTTAAAGATGGGGTTTCACCATGATGGCCAGGCTGGTCTTGAACTCCTGACCTCAGGTGATCCACCCACCTCAGCCTCCCAAAGTGCTAGGATTACAGGTGTGAGCCACCACACCCGGCCCACATTTTTTTTTTTTTTTTTTGAGATAGGGTCTTGCTCCGTTGCCCAGGCTGGAATGCAGTGGTGCCATCATAGTTCACTGCAGCACCAAACTCCTGAGCTCAAGGATCCTCCCAGCTATCCTAAAAAATTAGCCGGGGGTGGTAGGATGCACCTGTGGTCCCAGCTACTCGGGAGGCTGTGTAGCAGGGACCACAGGTGCACGCTGCCACCCTGGCTAATTATTATTATTATTTTTTTACTTTTAGTAGAGGCAAGTGCTCCCTATGTTGCCCAGGCATGTCTCCAACTCCCGGTCTCAAACGACCCTCTGGCCTCAGCCTCCTAAAGTGCTGGCACTAATTACAGGTGTGAGCTCCTGTGCCCAGTGCACGTCCTGAGCTTTGAAAGTCATGAGCCTCAGGTCATGCCTACTGAGGTCCAGATGGAAGCCTGTGCTCTACATCATTGTAGGCAGGGCCTACAGAAGAGGTGAGGACTTGCCTGGGGACAGGTCCCTGGAAAGGTGTCCTGCTCTGCCCCTGGAGCCTGGCAGATGTCCCTGCAAAACCCCTCTTGCCACCAACCACCCCTCCTGCTTGAAGGCTCCAGAGAAGCAGGAGCTGGGAGGGTCCCCACCTCACCCCAACTTAGGGCAACCCCTTCACCTGTTCCAAGGGTCACTTGTAGCTGTACTGTCCTGGGGGTGGGGCTGGTTCCAGCTGCCTTTCTCCTCTTAGGCCCCAAGGAGCTTGCCTCTCTCCCTGGCCCTCCAAGATCCCTGAACAGCCCCCTTCTGGGAGCGGAGCCAAAAAGATGGGAGAAGGATGTTTATAAGCTGCTAAAAGGGAAAAGGAAAAAGTGGGAGGTGGGGCAGAGAGGCCCAGGCTTCCAGGTAGTATGGGCTGGGGCCCTGGTGGGGAGGGAGGGAGAGAGAGAAGGAGAGAGGCTGCCTTCCCCAAGGAGTCCAACATCTGGCTGACTGGACAAAGAAGTGCCCCCTGCCCTGCCCAGCCCACTACAAGCAGACCTCAGTGTGCACACTCAGGGGTCTCTAGGCCCCATGCTGGCCTGCCAAATGACAGTTTCTTGACATTCTTATCCTGACCCGCAGGACTCTGAGAAACTACTGGGTTTTCTTTTTACGTATTTATTTCCTTTTAATAGCTTGTTTCCCTCTCCTCAGCCTGAGGAGGAGAGGAGCAGAGAACCTGAGGAGCCGAGGCTGGGGGTGTGCCATCAGGAGCCGGCTTGGTGGGAGCGAAAGCAGAAAGCCGAGTCTACAGCTCACAGGGCTCCCAGCACACAGCTAATGGGAGGCTGGCAGCGGCAAATTGTTGTTTACTTTTAATTAAGTAAACAATGTCGGCTTTCCGCCTCCTTCCCTGCCATCCCAGCCAGTAATTTGGGGGATGACAATGGGTTGTTTCCTTCCTCCTGCCTTCTTCCCTCCCTCCAAGAACTCCTGCTTACTCCCTGCTCTGCACAGGCACAGCCATCAAAACTTGTCTTTGGTTGGGGAGGCTCCACCCTGGAGAAGGAGGAGTAGGTCCCACTGACCTGCCACGGGCTGGGCTCAGCAGGCTGTAGTTCCACCTCACCAGGGATACCGCAGGTGAACTGTTAGGTTCACCTGAGGGTGATAAGTGCAGCCTTGTCCAGAGACTCTCTAAGCACTGAAGGTGTGATTCATTCTCATTTTTTTGCTCCCTTCCCTCATATCCCTCCTCCCTAACCAACATCTCTAAAATCCAGAAAGTAAGAGTCTCTGAGGGATGCGGCAGCAGGGAGACCACAGTCCCAGGTTGGTAAGGGATTCCCCAGGATCCAGAAAACAGCAGGTGGAACCTCCTATTTCAGGTCAGGGCAAAGGCCACAGCCCCTGAGCCAGTGGGCTGCTGGAGCAGTACCAGCTTTCCTTGGAAGCAGGGCTGGCTTCAAAACCTTGGTTTCCCCTGTTGCTGTCTTGAAATTCTTAATTTTTGAACAAGGCGCCCTGAGTTTGCATTTTGCACTGGGCTCCACAAATTCTGGTGACCAGCTGGTTCATGCTCAGAGGCCCAAGTAAGTGAGGAACAGAAAGAAGAATGTTAAGCTAAGACAGCTTTTCACCCCTGGATCCCCTGGCCTCAGTGTAGGCACTGGGCTCCCCTGAGTGGTAGAAGGGCAGGCAAAAGGGGCCCACCCCACCCAGGGAGGCTGAATTTCAAATGAAGTATCCTGAAAGGCGGGACTCCACCCAGGATCTTTGTGAAAATGTGCTTCTAACACCCTTTAACAGTAAGAGTAAATGTCACTGGGTAGGTAGGCCCACCCTGTGTAAGTCCACCTCCCCAAGCCCTCTGCAGGCAGTGAGTACCTCATAAGTGCGGCAGAACTGAGCAAAAGAGAGAAAGGGAATCCCTCCCCTCTCCCTCCTCTGCCTCCCAAGGATCAAACGGTAGGGTCCAGAGCCAAGCCAAGCCCTCATGCTCCCCGTCCCCTCCTCCCCTTAAGGCCAAAGAGACTCTCCCAGGTGTGTACGTTTCAGGTGGTTGAGGACGGGGATGGGGAACTTGAGTCATGTGCGAAGCCAGCTCCTCCTACTGCCCGCCTGCTTCCCCAGCTCCTTCCGAAGGGCGGGTACTGTGGCGGCAAAGTTGGCTGGGGCTGGATGCAATTTCAGCCGCAGAGCAGGGCTCCCTGGCTGGAAGCAATTTTCTCATTAGGACCCCAAGCCTGTTTGCTCGTTGCTTTTCAGCCCTCGCTCCTGCTCCCCTTCTGCGAAACCGCACCCCACAGGCCTCCCCACAGACCACTCACATGCACAGGGAACCACACGTGTATTGAGAGGCGACTGTGGGGACACCCCCATGGAGCTGGGTGCAAGGAGAGGTTCTGGCACCAAGACCCCAGCCACGGAGGCTCGAGGTGAGATGAGGACTCCTCACCCATGCTCCCACACCTAGAAGCTGCCCCTCCTGGGCTGCCCTACACAGAGAGAGGATCCTAGACTCCAGGACCCAGAGGAGAGGCTGGGGAACCTGGAGCCAGCCGAGCCTGAGGGCTGGCCTCACGCGACACTCGCAAAAGAGACCCCCAAGCACTCAGCCCGTCCCCTTCTTCCTCAGCTGGGTCTGAGTGAGCAGATGGGCTCTCAGGAGACAGGCCCCCTCCCCCAGCCCTGAGGCAGCTTCAAGTGGAGGGTGGTCTTGGCTGAGGGAGGAGGAGAGCCAAGGCCCCGTGAGGGGCGGCTCCTCACTCCACAGACACATGTGGTTGGACTTAAAAAGCTATTAGGGAGCAAGGCACTGGCGGGAGTGCGGCCGGCCCTCGCACCAGAGGCAGGGGGAGGGCAGATGCCGAGGCGGTGAGCTCAGCACTGCCCTCCCTGGCGGGGCCCCCGGATACAAGAAGGACTCGGGGGACCCTCACCCCACAGGAGAGTGGGGCAGGCCCTCAGGGAAGGGCAGGCAGGCTGCCAGGCCTGGGTCCAGGCACAGATTCTGGGAAGCTTAGCTATCTGAAGACTCTAGGCCTGTGATGGGGCCAACCTCTCAGTGGGAGGGAGAAGTGGGGGAGGGGAGGGTTGTGCCCGGGGCTTGGATGGGGCCCAGGAGGGCACAGACAGGTCCTGGGCTTTCCTCCAGACTTCTTGGGGTGACAGCCGGCTGAAGGTCTCCTAAAGGGTGTGTGTGTTTGGTGAGGCTGGAAAGGGGGGATTATTAGAAGGTGGGGGCGGAGAGGGAAGGGAAAAGTGGGCCCCACCCATCACGAGGCCAGAGAGAACCGACGGAAAGTTCCCTAGAGCCGCCAGCTTGTAAAAAACTCCTTTTCTTTCCAAATTATGAACATTTTTTAACAAGGGGGGGAAGCCCCCCAGAGCAGTGATCTAGGACTTCATTAGGACCGTGTCTGTCACTGTGGCTGGTGACTGAGGGGTGTGCATCTGCTAACATGAAAGTGTTCCCCAAAAGCTGGGCCATCCTTCCTTGGACTCCCTACCCCAACCCTCCTCAGGTCTGCTATTTTCAGGGCTCTAGGCACCACCCTGCTGTGCCTAACCCAGGGAGGACCCACTGCTGTTACAGAGTGACATGGGTGCCAGGACCAGCTGGGGGCACACAGAGTAGTACTCTAGGACAGGCCACTTGCTAAGGACTCAGCTCCAACTCTTGGTGGAGTAGGACTCCCTGGGGTACTGGCCTCAGCACTCCCAGGAGTGGGCCATAGGTTTGGGGTCCCCCACAGGAGTGCAGGGAAACACCCCACCCAAGACCCTGGAGACTCTTCTGAGCTCCTCAGCTGCTGCCCACCAAGCTCACCTCCAGCCCCCTAGGAACCCAGGGAGCAGTGAATAAATGGGGAACTCAGGTTACACGCTGCCTCTTCCACTCTGCAGCAAGCAGGAGCTCTGTGTTTTGGAGACATTTAATCTGCCTGACAGCCCCAAGGGGTAGTTATTTTCCCCATCTTTACAGAACATAGAGGCTCAGCGAAACCCGCGAAGGTCAGCTGGAGCTGGGATGGAGCTGAACCTCCACTTGGCCCCCAGCCCCCACTGAAGGCCCAATGGCCAAGCTCCTGGGAGTCTCCCTTCTCTGTCCAGATCTGTCTACAGTAGAGATGGGAACTGGGGGAGGACCCTGGGCAGGGCAGGAAAGGGGACTGCTCTGAGCCACCAGGAGTCAGACTGGGAAGCAGGCTGGGTGGGGGAGGAGCTGACCACGAAGCTGGGATCCGTGCTCAGGAAACACGCAAAGAATGCGGTTGGCAGCAGGCCAGTGGGCCAGGACCACAAAGAGGCCTTTGTTTTAGGAGGTGTCCAGGGAGTGGATGGACAGCACGGTAGAGGTGGGGGCAGCACCCCTTGAGGGTGGGACTGGGGGAGGGCAGTGATCCCTGCACTGTCCTCACACACCTCCCCCTCCTGCCTGTCCCCTGACACCTCAACCCCAGTAGTGGCAGGTTCTTCTCTCAGGCCCTAGAATCCAGGGGAGGGTGCCCTTGGGGACAGGTTCTCCCACTCCTCAGTTCCTGACCTCCCTCGGCGGGTGGAGGAATATGTCCCAAATCCACCCTCCTGAACCCCAAGAGTTCCTGGGTGCCCCACTGACATCGTTCTCTGCCTCTGCCTCTACATGCTGGCTCCAGGCTTTGGGAATGAGGATGGAGGATGGGCTAGGGGGTAACAGGGGTGGGATGGTTAGGGGGTCTCTCTGACTTCCAGGTGGACTGTCTGAGAGCACCAGAGTCACCCGGCTCCCCTAGTTATCCTTGCCTCCAAGCACAAGGGAGGGAAAGCCTTAGAACATTTCCCCTCCCCTTCCCCCCTCTGCAGTTGCAGTTTCCCTGGCCCCTTCTTGGCATCTGGAAAAGTTTGGGAAACTTAAAAAAAATTTTTTTGGAGAGTTTGTCTATTGCTCCCCAGCCCTGTGAGAGAGCTACAGCCAAGAGGAAAAAGAAAAAGGGGTGGGTTGGGGTGAGTAGGGGACAAAGTCAAAGAGAAGCAAAGCACTCAGGGCAGCACCCAAGGGTGCTCTCTCAGCCAGCCTGACCCCCACTTAGGTTTCCTGGACCTACAGGAAAGACCCCCCCCCCCCCCCCCCGCCTCCAACAAAACACTGTCAACCCTACTCAGCACACCAGGCCTTGCTGAAGCCCTACTCCCAATTCTACTTAGCCCCTTCTCTGGGCCATCACCTGCCAGACACATGTGCACGCTGCAGGAGGGGCAGTCTGTGGCTGTGGGGCCCCATGGAAGGAAGGGACGTCTTAAGGCTGGATGGCCACAGGCATTACCAGCAGCTTCAAGTGGGGATGGAGGAGAAGTCAGGTTTCTGTCCGGATTTCCACCTCCCTGTGAGCAGGATGACAGGAACATGGGAATACACAGACTCCTGAGGACTGGGGCTGCAGTGCCCGGCAGGACAGAAACTGTGATTAGTGTCCCTGTCTCCATCATTCTTACTCCTCTGGTTTGTGTGTGTGGATGGGTGCAGGGGGTGGCAGCCTCATAGCCCTGGAGCAGTCCCAAGAAGCACAGAAGTGCAGCTTCCGCTGGGTGGAGCTAAGCAGTGTGTGAAATGGGCAGGGTTAAGGCCTTGCTACAAATAACTCTAGGTTCATTCCAAGAAAGGGCACATGTCTGACATGAAAGTGGATCATCTTATCTGAGCCAGGAGCATGTCCCCTTCACCCTGACATGGGCCTCAGCAGAGCCAGGGCCAGCAGTGCAGGAAGCTCACTGGCATGACCCCCAGTGACTCATGGTGGCCCTGCCTGACAGCTCTGCATCATCACCAGGACATCCTCAGGTGATCCATTTGTGTTCTAAGAACGGGGATAACTCAGGTGGTTCATGCCATCCAGGTGGGCTCCCATCTGGGCTCTACCCCTAGCCTAGACAGCCAGCAGGGTGCCCCTGCCTCCTAAGGATGGCTCCATCCCTGGAGACAAAGAAGCACACCTCAGAGGTGGGCAGCCTGGAGGACCATCAGCACCTGGGTACTAGGTGGAAATGCAGATTCACCAGCCCTGCCCAGACCTACCCACTTGGACAAGCCCCAGGATCTGCGTTTTAACAAGCCCCCAGAAGTGCAAGGGCAGGAGCTGTGTATCAACCCAGGCACCATCTGGATGCCTGGGGGCTTTTGGTCCCAAATCCTGCAAGGAGAATGGAGAGCAAAGGAAAGAAAGAAGGGAAGTGGTGGCACAGAGGAGTGGGTAACCGGCAGGAGGCAAGTCTGCAAAGAAGAGGAGAAACCAGGAGAGCACGAAGCAGGAGCGGAGAAGGCGGGTGCAGTGAGGAGGAGGCGGCGCCTAAGAAGTGCCTTCCCGCCGCCACCCGGCTGCTCCCGGGAGCCGCTCCGCCCCCTCCAGGCACCTGCTAAGGCGGCAGCAGCGGGTTGTGTTTCCTTAACCCCTGGGGCCTGTTGACACAGATTAGTATCGCTGGTCAGGGGTCAATAGGGAAGGCTCTTGAGGTCAAGACCTGAACAACTGGAGTTGTAATGAGCCACGTGGGGAAGAGGCCCAGGGAGAGGAGAGGGCCGAGGAGGGAGGAGGAGGAGGGCTGGGCTGCTCTGAGGAAGGGCCTCTGGAGCTCACTTGCCTGAGCAGCTGTCTCCTTCCTGAACCTGCCTGACTTGAGGCTTGGAAAAAAATTTGGCTCACTGGCCCGGGTGCAGGGGAGATGTCACTGGCTGACTAGAGCTGGAATCCCAACTAGAGAAGGACAGGGGAGAACCAGAGCAAAAAGCCGCCTTGCAGAACGGCTCACTTGTGCAATGCTATCAGGTGCAGACAGTATTCCCCTCCTCTTCCCCTCCATCCCTAGTAACCTGAGTGAGCCCTGGGTAGCGCCCAGACACACCCCTATTCCTCCCTGAGTCTGGCAGCACCATGATGTGCCCACCTGAGGCGCCCGCCTACCCTGGGCCACCTGACAAAGCCAGAGCTGAGTGACTCATTTAGAGTCCTCTGGCTCTGAGGGGCTGGTACAAGGTCCAGGCCGAATCCCAAACTCCTGGTAGTACAGCCTTAGCCACACCTTCAGCAAGGAGATCTCAGCACAGCACCCAAGCCATGGGCAGCTGCTCTGCAGCTCCTCTGCTCCTAGCCTCCTGGAGGTATGCACCCTCCTCCCTCCACGCCAAATCATTACCAACAACACCAGGGTAGCAACTATGCTTTTCTTTATTTTCTTTCTTTTTCTTTCTTTCTTTCTTTCTTGCTTGCTTGCTTGCTTGCTTGCTTGCTTGCTTTTTTTGTCAGATGGAGTCTTACTCTGTTGCTAGAGTGTAGTGAGGTGATCTTGGCTCACGGCAACCTCCGCCTCACAGGTTCAAGGATTCTCCTGCCTCAGCCTCTGGAGTAGCTGAGACTACAGGCGCTCGCCATCACAACAGCTAAGTTTTGTATTTTTAGTAGAGACAGGGTTTTACCATGTTGGCCAAGATGATCTCTTGACTTCATGATCCTCCCACCTCAGCCTCCCAAAGTGCTGGGATTACACATATAAGCCACTGCGCCCAGCCTAACCAGGCTTTTCTCCTAGGACCTGGAGGCTGCTTTGGGGCCTGCCTTTTCCCTGTCCAGGGCCATCTCCAAGGGGGCTGGTCTAGATGGATGAAAAGGACAGGCTCTCTGTCTGTAGGCTACTCAGACACACTCTTAGAGTGTAAAGGAGAAGAGCCAGAAGACAGATCATATGTCCCCTGTGATCAGAGCTTCCCCAGCTGTCTGGAACAGTAGGTCACCTGTTTGGGTTAAAGGGGACTGGGTTTCCTCAGAATCACTCTGGAACTCCCCAAGTCCTGTCTGGGTCACAGAGAAGCAAATGTGAGGCCACCAACACCCAGGGGTCCAGAGAGTGATGGGAAGTACACCTTGATTATATGTTCATTTGTATGTCTGCAGGGGCAGACATACAAATCTGTGTGGGTCACACACAGATCTACGACATGCACGCTCAGAAAAGCACATACAGTGCCTTAAAGTTAATTCCATATGTGTTTCTTAAGCACCAATTACCTGCTAGATGCCAGGTACACACATGCAGAGCCAGAGAAGCTGCCTGGGTGACACCCCCCTGCAGCCGAAAGCTGGGTGTGTAATGGACAAAATGGAGGCCTCCTCAGAGGAAGTGATTGGCCTCAGAGGATGAGAACTGATGTGGGAGAAGGCTGCACTAAGGAGATGACAGCCAGGCTGGGGGTAAAAAGATAGAGGCCTTCAGACAAAAGGGGAAGGGGCTAGGCCAGATAGAGACACGTGAGCAGAAGCCCAGAGGCAGGAACAGCACAGCACACTCCAGCTATCCAGAGCTCTGAATGCTAGAATACACAGTACAGTAGAAGTGAAGGAATGCAGTGATGGAAGGGTGAGCAGAGAGACCCAGAGAGACCCTGGGTGCTCACTGAGGAGACAGCACCGCTGGGTAGATAAGATGGACAAGGAAGGCACTTATAAAACTCTATGGCAGGGCAATCCCTAAGTATATACCCCAGAGAATCCAAAACATACATCCACAAAATGCTTGTACATGCATGTTCACTGCAACATTATCCACAATCATCACAAAGTGAAAAGAGCCCAAATGTCCATCAATATATGAATGGATAAATAAAATGTGGCACAGCTATACAATGAAATATTATTTGGGCTTAAAAAAGAAAGAAGCACTGACACATGCTACAACATATACATATGAACCTTGAAAACATTATGCTCCGTGAAAGCAGCAGACACAAAGACCATGTATTGTATGATCTCATTTATACAAAACATCCAAAACCAGGCAAATCCACAGAAACAAAGCAGATCAGTGGTTGCCAGGGGCTAGGAGGAATGGGGAGTTGGGACTAACTACTAATAGGTATGGGGTCTGTTTTGGGGGAGATGGAATTGTTATGGAATTAGATGGTGGTGATGGTTACACAACATTGTGAAGGTACTAAATGGCACTGAATTGTATGCTTAATATTTGTTTTTATTTTTTTATTTTTATTTTTTAGAGGAAGTCTTACTCTGTTGCCTGGGCTAGAGTGCAGTAGCATGATCATAGCTTGCTGCAACCTCAAACTCTTGGGCTCAAGCAACCCTCCTGCCTCAGCCTCCCAAGTAGCTAGGACTACAAATGCACACCACCACCCGGCATGGCTAATTTTTGTTTTGTTTTGTTTTTTAGACAGTCTTGCTCCATCGCCCAGGCTGGAGTGCAGTGACAAGTGATGTAATCTCATCTCACTGCAACCTCTGCCTCCTGAGCTCAAGCAGTTCTCCTCCTCAGCCTCCCGAGTAGCTGGGATTGTAGGCTGCACCACCACACCCAGCTCATTTTTTTTTTTTTATTTTTAGTTGAGACGGGGTTTCACCATGTTGGCCAGGCTGGTCTCGAACTCCTGACCTCAAGTGATCCGCCTGCCTTGGCCTCCCAAAGTGCTGGGATTACAGATGTGAGCCATTGCTCTCGGCTGCTGATTTTTTTATTTTTTATTTTTTGCAGAGATGAAGCCTCCCTGTGTTGCCCAGGATGGTCTTGAACTCCTAGTCTCAAGCAATCCTCCCTCTTCAGCTTCCAAAAATGCTGGGATTATAGGCATAAGCCACCATGCCTGGCCCTGAACACTTTTAAAATAGTGAATTTTATTATGTGAATTACATCTTAATAAAATACAAATCCAATCTGGGGAGATGGGGAATTTTTAAAAAATACAAAAGAGAGGAGAAGATGCTGAGTTCAGAAAACACAGTGGTGGTGAAAAGGCAGGGAGGCTTCGGGCCTCTCATGGGCCTGTGACTAGTCTGGTTGTGAGGGCTCAAGTGCTTGGCTAGGTGGTGATGCCCACAGCCAAGGCAAGGAATGGAGCAGGGAGCAGAGGGCAGCTGGGAGTACAGGGAGGTCCCTTGTCGATATGGGTGCAAGCTGTCAACAAGGCATCTGCCTGGTAGCTGGAAAGAAGGGTTTAGAGCTCACAAGGAGAAGTCAGACCCTGAGATAAGCCAGGGTGATCAGCAGCGAGGGGCAGATGTGCAGGGCGGGACAGGCCCCAGGGCTGCTGCTCGCTAGCGGGTGGCCTTGAGCAAGGTTCTTCCATCTGCCAGCTTCTAGGCATAACACGAGGATCATAAAAGTGCCGAGTTCACTGGGCTGTCATGAGCTTAAATGAGATAGGGTTCAGTGACACTGATAAGTGGCACTGCTGATTACAGGTGAAAACACAAGTCGAGAAGCAGAGCATGCGCACACCCTAGGAAAATGAGCCTTTACCTTCGCTGAGCCGACCGAACAAGAGGACCTGGTATGGGTTTATGCAATTAACAGGGCCGGGATGCTGCCACCATTGAACAAAGAGACAAGCCTGTCTTCCCCAAGTCCACAGATCGGCCATACCACAGGCAACTGCAGATGGAAAGCCAGGAGGGAGAGAGCAGGGGACATGGTAAGCCCTCAGGTTCTTTGACCCAAGGTATGTGGAGATGTCCAGGAAGGAAGAGCCTCCTCCCCATGGCCTCCTTATCCCATGCTTCCACACTCCTCACCCTGAGCAATAACCCTACCCACAGTTCTGGGGCCTGGAGCTCAACACATGGCACCACTCAATGGTTTCTGGCACCAAAGAGGAATTTATTTCCTGGATGAAGCAGCCAAAATCGTTCTGCACCTTTGTTCACAAGCATGGTGTAGTCAGAGCCGACATTTTCTAATGGGGCCAGAGAAGAGCAACTCAAAATGGATTCAGGGAGGGTGTCAGCTGAGGAGCAGCTCAAAAGCAGAGCATTCTATGGCCTGGAAAGCTGATGGTGGGAAAATGGATGTGGCCAAGTTTTTCAAATCAAATAGACCAATGTTTTTAGTGAGTTTGCTGTAAATCAAATCCTAAGATAGGTAAGTCACCTGAAGCTTAACAAAGGAGCCCATCTAAAGCAACAAAGTGTCTCACTTGAAAGAAAAAGAAAGAAAGAAAGAAAGAAAGAAAGAGAGAAAGAAAGAAAGAGAAAGAGACCGAGAAAGAAGGAAGGAAAGAAGAGAAGAGAAGAGAGAGGAGAGAGGAGAAAGAGGAGAGAGGAGAGAGAAGAGGAGAGGGAAGAGGGGAGAGAGGGGAGAGAGGGGAGAGGGGAGAGAGGGGAGAGAGGGGAGAGGGGAGAGAGGGGAGAGAGGGGAGAGAGGGGAGAGAGGGGAGAGAGGAGAGAGGAGAGAAGAGAGAAGAGAAAAGAGAGAAAAGAATCAGGAAGTGGTCTTGCAGAGGAACCTGTCTCCAGGGAGAAAGGGGTTTCCCATTCATGGTGGAAGACTGATACTGATCCCAAGAATCCAAGGCTCATCGTTGATGCTAGACAGGAGAAACAGTCTCCATTAGGGTCTACCCTCAGGGCCTTAAGAGTCCTGAATAACTAGACTTCAAGGTCAAGTTCCATATCTGGCAGCCCTAGTCAGGAGGACAGCCCCATCACCCTATTCCAGCCCTCTGTGAATAGCCAGAGGTGGGTGTTGGGTAAAGCCACCTCGGATGGTGCCTCACTTCTGATGTTCTTCTTGACTCTTTAAGAGTGGAATTCTGACCCTCTCCTGATCAGGCTCTGTGATTTAGGCCAAGAAGGAAGAGAGCCATCCCTATGCCCCCAAACACCATCCCTCTTCTCTCTCCTCCCTTCTTCTTCCCTTCCCTTTCTCTCTGCTCCTGACATTCACATGCTTGGAGATATGCTCAGACACAAAAAGATGCGGGCATACACAGGGATCCATGTAGAATCACTGCCTCTCAGCCTATTTACAGACATTTTACCAAACAAAACATCAACTCCCAATGTTTGACAGGAAGCCCCTCCCCTCTTGTCAAGAGCAATCCCTCCTAAAGGGGGACCCCAGCGATCAGCAGCAAAAGTCCCACGAATGGGAAAGGGAAGAAAAAGAGCATATGCAAGGAAAAAGAAGGTAAAATTATAAGGTTGGAGCTGTCAAGGCAAAAAAAGGCGGGGAGAAGGCAACACGACTCCACTATTAGGGACTCGGTGTGAAACACAGAATTCACAACAGCTGAAAATCTCCATGCTTTGTCTGCAGAAAACACAAGACACAGTGGCCTGAGGGCTGGGAAGGCATCAGAAGCCACCCTGCCCACAGCAAGCAGGCAGCACACATACCCTTAAACACAAGGCTGCGTTCCCACACCCATCTCACCCAGCCCCACAGATTACCCTCCACAGTGCCCTCCTAACCCACAGGCCTACCCTCTTTCCCAAGAACTCCTTGGTAGTGGGAGTCAAAGTTGAAAACAGAAGTACAAAAGGGGGCAGGAGTGCCTGCAAGGGTGCCCCTTTGGTCAACAGGAATGAATGGTGGAAAGGGGCTTCCTGCGCTCTATCCAGAAAACAGCAAACTTGGGTTTACTGGCCAGGCCTCTTCCCCATCCAGCTCCATTTCTCAGAGCAGAAACCAGGCCAGCTGTGTGTTAGGGAGAAGCCAGTGTGGGGCCTGTGTCCTTGCAGGATAGAAGCTGGAGAGTGTCAGCCCTTCCCATCCCTGCATACCCTCCTCCGGACTCCTCTCACCCGGAGGAGTCCATGGGGCTCAGTCTGAGGAAAAAGGTCCAAGCCTCTCACTCCTAGGTGCCTCACTTGGCAACAAGGACATAGATAGGTGGGCAAGAGCAAGTTCTCCAATCCTGGGTCTAGCTCTTGCCACTGGAAGAGGAAGAAGACTGTGAGAAAGGGAGGGAGAACAGGCACAACCACAGCCTGTGGCTCCCTGATGCCCACCATGGGGTCAACACAGTGGGTGTCAACCCCAGCGAGCCTGCTGGCCCCTCTCCTACTTCCCTGGCAACAGACTGCTGAGTGCCACAGGCCAGGGAGTCCTTAGAGCCCTCCTTGGGCCTGGCTTGCCCTGCTGACATTCCTTTCCTTGGCTACAGTCAGGGTTTCTCAACCTCAATACCCCTCATGCTGGGGCTAGATACTGTCTTCTGTGGGGGGTCATCCCGTGCAGTGTAGGAAAGCTAGCAGCATCCCAGCCTCCACCCACGAAATGCCAGTAGCAATCCCAGCCCAAATAGTGACAACCAAAACTTTTCAGCCACTACCAAATGTACCCTGGAGGCAAAACAACCCTCACTGAGAACCCCTGTGCTATCAGGAGCACATGTATCACACAGAGCTCTGGGGTCCGTGCTAAGCACAGACCAGGATACCTCTGTTTGTCCACCTAAATCAGGGATGGCTGTGGAGCTACCTCAGAAGAAAGCCACTGTCTCACCCTGACAAGTGCCACCAGTTCTCTTCCATTCTATGCAGGTGAAGGCCCGTCCAGAAGTAGAGCAACCTTCAGCGTGGAGCCCATGTGGTCAGGGTGAGCCCTGTGCTGCTCCCAGGTATCTGAGCTGCCCGGGAGCCACCACTGTTCTCACCATCCTAAGTCCTGCAGTCATCCTGTGTCATCCCACAGCGTACAGTGGGACCTTAGTCCACTCCTCACCCCTGGGACCTGATCTGCCTCTTGTCCCAGGTCTCCTTAGCCCCTGGGAAGGGCTGTTGTCCCTATGCCATATCCAAATACAGGGCTTTTAATAACAGCTTCCTGTGGGACTGGGTTCCCCCCACCCCTTGCCTCTCATTCAGCTCAGTCCTGACGGTGGAGATGCAGCGCCCTGTAATTACAGCAATTGTAATCTCTTTTACTAACAGGTAGATTAATAGCCAGGCAGGTTCACAAAGAACCCCAGAAAGAAACTGCTCAGCTGCTGAGTGAACGGGAAAGGCCTGACACTTCTCGGCAACCACGCAGCCCTCTGACTCAGAAGCTACGGGCCACAGGGGCCAGGCTGGAGTTGGGCACAGGGGGTACATACCTGCCTACTCACTGCACTCCTACTGTAGGTCCTTATAGGAGCAACAAGAACTTGAACCTCATGACTGAGAAGTTTCCTCTTATGTTCTTCGGGTTTGAATTAAGCTGACATTTATACATACACACCCGAACCCATACTGGTACACAGACACCCACCTCCTGACACTCAGACACCCACGCAGACACCCGCAGGTTAGCACATCCTGAACACCCTACAGAGGAAAGAACAGAGCAAACCTCATGAACATATGCATCCTGCCCACGACTGCATGGCCACAAGCCCTCTAGGCACTAGATGACCCACACTGCCACGCCACAGTCACTGCCAAAGGAAGAAAGGGGAGAGACAATGCTGTCAACTTCCTCTGTCCTACACAACTACCCCTCCTCCAACGCTGCAATTCAATAGCTTCTTGTGGGGCCTCAAGGATCTCGAGGCAGCTCCCACCACCCAGGGCCTGAGGACAGTCAGGTTCTGGGTAAGATGGAGCATCACAGAGAAAGGGTAGGGGACAAGGGTCAACAAAGGCTGAAGACGCTTAAGCTTCCACAGGCCTAAAAGGATGCAGAAAATGATATAAGGCCCAATTTTCTTTCTCCTTTTTTTTTCTTTTATTTTATAGAGATGGGGGTCTTTCGATGTGGGCTCAAATGATCCTCCTGCCTCAGCCTCCCAAACTGCTAGAATTATAGGTATGAGCCACCACACCTTGCCCTAAGGCCCAATTTTTGGGGTGAATAAACATGCATATTTGGGCACACACATAAGAGTGCCACGGCAGTGGGGACCAAGCCTGATGAGAGCATGCTCACTTACACACAGGGACTTGGGGCAGGGCACAGGGTGTCCCTGCCTGCACGGTCCTGGGGGACACTGTCTGGGATGCAAGGGTGGGAGTAGGGTTTCCTATGAGTGATATTAAAGTCCACAGTCCAGAGCAACAGCTTGCCCTCCCCTAGTCCCCCTTCAAGTCCTGGGAGGACATGTGCCACACTGGCAGCCCCAGGGGCCTGGTGGCAGACCGCGCAGCTGGCCTCAGGTGTCGGCAGGCAGCTGCTTCCTCAGGAGCTCTCTGGCACGTGCTGATGGCCAGCATGGGATTGCACCTCAGAAGTGGGCCTGGGGGCTGCTGCCATTAAGACACCATGGCCAGCACCTGCTCACCACCATACAGCCTCAAGAGGCACTTCTGTAGTCCCAGGGCCAGGAGCTGGCAGAGAACTGCCATGCCATTGGGACCCCCAAAGGTCCCTCCCCTTCTAGTAGTGCTAACAGGAAGTGGCTGCAGAGGCCTGGAAGGGGGCACTTCAGACTCATAAAAACATGGATTGGAAGGTGTGAGAGTGTGGGCTGATGTCCATGATTAGCTTTTACAGTGGGCGACAGCATGTGTCCATCAGGGAATGTGTGAGCTGATGCAGAGAATAAATATGGGAATGGGACATACACCTATGACAGGAATGGGAGACTTGACTTATAAGTGCATCCTGACATGACAGGTACATGAAATGTACATGATATGTACAATGATGGCAACATGTTTCTGAGGCTCTGGGGAATAGGAACAGGGTACAGGGACTGAGTGAGATGGATACTTGGGTGCTGCCTGAGGGTGTCAAGTTTCTGGATGGCAATTTAACAAGATAGACAAAGAGTCTTCAAGAGAGTCCACACCTTTTCCCCAGTAATTCAACTGCTAGGAAGCATTCTCTGAAAGTAATAATTAGAGCTACAAAGCTTGGTGCAATAGGATGTCCATCCCAGCAGAATTTATAATGGGGATGAACTCAACACAACTCAAAGGCCTCAGTGGGGGTGGGGGTGGGGTTTACATCAACTCTGGCATGATAAAATCTCATGAAGCTGTTTAAAAGCATGTTTTTTCTTTTTCAGGCCAGGCATGGTGGTTCACACCTGTAATATTAGTACTTTGGGTGGCTGAGGTGGGCAGATCACTTGAGGCGAGGAGTTCGAGGCCGGCCTGGCCAACATGGTGAAACCCATCTCTACTAAAAACACAAATAAATTAGCCAGGAATGGTGGCGCACACCTGTAAACCCAGCTTCTCCAGAAGCTGAGGCATGAGAACCGCTTGAACCCTGGAGGTGAAGGTTGTAATAAGCTGAGATCGCACCACAGCATGACAGAGCGACTCTATCTCCAAAAAAAAAAAAAAAAAAAAAAAGCATATTTTTATTTTTCAGTAAGCACCTATTACATTTATAATAAGAGGTAATTTCTCATTTTCTTTTTTTCTTTTTTTTTTTCTGGAGTGAATGAATTGAACCAAATAATTTCTCATTTTCAAAAGGAATAGGGAACAGAAGTCATTAGAAATGTTGACAATTTAGGGGTAATGCAGCTAATAAGGTGCTAAACCACTAAAAATTAGATTTTGAAAACCAGTGACATAGTAGAATACACAATCATATTAAATTTTAAAAGCAGCATCCCAAAGTGTCTATACCATAAGTCCAATAAAAATAAAATATGAGGCCAGGCGTGGTGGCTCATGCCTGTAATCCCAGTACTTTGGAAGGCCAAGGTAGTCAGATCATGAGGTCAGGACTTCGAGACCAGCTTGGCCAACATAGTGAAACCCTGTCTCTACTAAAAATACAAAAATTAGGAGGACATGTGGCACGCACTTGTACTCCCAGCTACTTGGGAGGCTGAGGCAGGAAATCACTTGAACCCGGGAGGTGGAGGTTGTGGTGAGCCAAGATCATGCCACTGCACTCCAGCCTGGGCAACACAGCAAGACTCTATCTCAAAAAATAAATAAAATAGAATAAAATAAAATATGTGCATGGATAAGTATGGGAAAATGCAAAAGAAGTTAATGGTAGTTACTTAAGTGGCAGAATTGTAATTAATTTTTATTTCTACCCCCTGACTTCATGCTAATTTTGTATTTTTATTGTGAATGTACAGTAGTCTTATTATCAGAAAAAAGACCTTTTTAAAACAGTGGACAGATGAGGAACTGTAGGTATGACGCACACTCTCTGTATCATAGAACAACATAATAAGGTGATCACGAAACTAAGCCTCTGTGTGTCCAGAGTCTGTGAGAGGCAGGCTTGGCCTCCTGAACTTTCATGCTCAGGTGGACTCCAGCCCAAAGGGTAGTGCCAAGGAGGGAGATGTCCTCATGTCACTGTCATGCTGCGGCATGGGACACTACCAAGACTGGGTGCCTGGTGGGCCTCTCGCTGCCCCTCCACTGAACGAGGAGGACTTCAGAGGGGAAAACTGGTCTCAGAGAAAGTCAAGCACTGGCACACAGGGCCAGAGGAAAGAGGTCTAGGACCAGGTGAGAGGGGAGGAAGGAGTTATCTGGAGAGTCTTAGGTAGAAAGTGGAGAGCTGGGAATTCACTCAAAAACTACTGGAAACAGTTCTAAGAGCTGAGGCGAGCAAAGGTACAGCAGCGGCGGCAGATCACCTTTAAGATCTGCTTCGAGAAGTGGCTGTGTGTATGTGAGACAAACCTCCCTGCCTGTTCACATTCCTTTAATAATTCATTGTTAATAACCAAACCCAGCCACCAGAGCTGCGATCACATGTACCAGCTGGGGGATGGCAGTCATCTCTGACCCGAGAGGCCCAGACCAGAGGGGTCCCCAGGAGAGGAGGGGAAGAAAGAGCAGCCATGAGTCTGTCCACACAAGGAGCCTGGAGGCCAGGGCTCCTGAGGAGGGAGGGAGGTGAGGAGGAGCCTCAGAGCAAAAGGCAAGCAGTCCCAGTGGGCCCAGGACAGATCCCTGCCAACCCCCTGCTGCAGGGCATCCGCCTGGCTAGTGTGGCAGGGAAGATCTGGCACGGGAAGAGACCCTGTCAAGAGTGAGTTTAGCCACTCCACAGACAGTCTGGAGCGGACATGGCCTCTGGGGGCTGTATGCTTTGCGGTCAAAAGGGAGGATGCCCCCGAAGATGACTATTTAGTAGGGACAGGCAAGGAGACGGAGGAAAGGACTTTGAGTGGGTGGGTTGGGCTGAGCTGGGCCCACCAAGTAGTAGCCCCCTGTAACAAGGTACCCAGTGGGGGCAGGGGTGAAGGAAGGGGCCGATAAGAGAGCTGCTTCTTCCTCATTTTCCTGACAGTTCCTTTGCATAAAGAAAAATAAGTATTTTGAGAAACCAAGTCCTTTTGAACCCATTAACCCACAGCTTCTCACTTGCCTGCCACACTCCTTCCCAGTATTCTGGAAGCTTCCACTACCCCTCCTCTGTCAGGATTCTCCCCTCATAATGTCCACTCAGAGAGCACACCTGCCACTCTCCCCATCTTGGCTCTCTTCCTTCATCGGCCCCCTTTCTGATTTTTATACCATCATGAGCCTTTACATCATCTCAAGGATGGGCCATGGGCTGCTTCCCATCTGAAGGTAATTCAATATTCAAAATGGATTATGGAGCCTATAAAACTATATGCTGGGCGAGAGGTAGATGCAATGGCAGATAAAACACAGTCCCAGCTCCGAGATTCCAGTCTGCTAAGAGAAACTACAAAACTGGTAGGAAAAAAAAAGAGAAACTACAAAACTGCATGCTAAGTATCACAGGGGAGCAAAATAAAATGGCCCCCAGCTGAGCCCAGGGCCAATGTGCATTAAAAACGGGGCCTTGCCTAGCAGATTGTTCCCTTCTGCAGCAGACTCTCCAAGGTCCCTGTTTTCATGACAAGACACATAAAGGCAAGACTTGCCACCATGGGGATGCACTGCCTCTTCCAGGGTGCACTGAGGAGGCCAACACATGCCTTCTGCCCCATTCACGGCCAAGGTAGCAGAGCTTAGGCTCACCAGGGGCATCTCTGCAGCTGGAGTGCTTTGTTAAAGAGGAACACAATTCAAGAGGCCTTGCCAAGCCAGGCTGGCATCTGAGTAATTATATTAATGAATCTCTGAGTTACAAAATCTAATATTAGACAGTGGGTTCGGTACCATCATCCTCAGTTACTGTCCCACGTGGCTAGGAATACTCTTGGGCAGCAGCACAGCTTGAACAGACACGTGCACACGTGTGCATGCACACCTGAGTGTGTCTATGTGTGTATCTGTGTGTGTGTGTATCTGTGTGGTGTTTAACTTAAAAGAAATGCATGTATTTGAAACTATGCCCAGAGATCTGTGTGCTGGGCCCACTTTGTAAACCACGATACCATAAATAAGTGAGAGAAATCTGGCCATTGTCCTCAGGGCAGGGGCCTCTCTCTTGGCTATATCTTTTGGGCTGGCAATATCCTGAGGATTATTGCTCCATGGAGCAACGGCTTTTGTATTTGGAGCCAGCGCTGTTCCCCACAGAGTCCCCTTTGGCACAGAGGCAGGGCCTTGCATGCAGACCCTTGGGCCCTTCCTCCCCATCCATGCTTACTAACTGCCTCAATCTCAAGTCCAAAATCAAAAGCTGGGCCTGAGACACATAAGGGGTAGCCCACAGCCCAGCTGATCCCCTCCCTCTAGCCAAATCTTTGGTGCAGACCAGACCACTGCGCCACCACCACCATCCTGGCCTTCATCTGTGGACCCCGTGCAAGGCCAGCAGAAACGATGACCCAGCTGGGCATGCTATGCATGTGGTCAAGGCCAGAGGGCACCAAGTCAACTGCAGCCAGGTAGTAAACTAAACAGGCACTAAAGGCAGGTGAAAAACAGTGTCTGCTATGCTTTCATGATTATATTTCACATATGCCACGCTAAATGGAAATGTCTATAAATGACATGAGAACACTTAGAACCTAGATTTCTGTAAACTCCCTGTGCCAGAATAGGATTTGGCTCTCTTCTGTTCCTGCCTCATTTGTTTCATGTGGGAAGCCTCTTTGGGTGGCAGAGTCCAGCCCTGGTCACTGGGTCTCGGAAACTTGCTTTTATGGAACTTACTTTTATGGAAGTGAGTTCTCATCCTGGGACTGGTACATTCAGGAGGCCCCAGGAGCCACAGTAGCGTGTTCAGGTCTATATGGGAAGAGTTGGCCTGAAAGTCAGGGAAAACAGGCAGGTTTTGCCTTTTGGAAACTCTTTGATAGGCAATAAGGGATGGGTATTTGATTATTTTTCCATTCTTTTTAAAATAACAGATGAAGGATCTACACCAATACCATACTACCTAACAGGGCTTGCTCTCAGCACTGTCTCACCTGCAAAGGGTCTCTGAACTTTGAGATGGGAAAGACCCTCTCAGAAGCCACACGATTTCCTAGAAAAGGTTTCCAGGCTGCAGAACCCTAAATACAACCAATCAAAGCACAGAAAACAAGAGCTGCAAGAAATTCAGGAAGGCAACCAAGCAGCCCACTCTGCTAGCAGAGGCAAGAGGCGACCTAAGGAGAGGCCACGCACAGTAGGGTCTGCTTATTCTCCCTCTAAGGCTGGATTTCTCCACCTCCACACTTGTGATGTTTGGGGGTGAGATGATTCTTTGTTCCTGGGGGACTGTCATATGCACTAGACTCTTCCCACTAGATTCCAATAGCACCCTCCCCCTACAACTGTGACAACCAGAAGTGTTCACAGACATTGCCAAATGTTCCCGGTGGGAAAAAATTGCCCTTGGTTGAAAACCACTGTTCAAGGGTGACCAACAATCCCAGTTTGCAGGAGACTGAGGGGTTTCCCGAGGTAAGGGACTGGGAAACTCCGAGCAAACTAGGACGAGTTGGTCATCCAGCTTTCCTCCAATCCCATCTGCCAAAGGCAAATTTACTCCTCTATGCTCAGGACTATGAAGACTAGCTCTTCTCCACCCTATATGAAGTAATCTCCCATAAACCTAAAAAGATTATATCCCACCTCATAGTTTGTTCTGGAGCCAGAATACTATCCTTGTGTCATCTTTTTTCCCCAGGTGCCATCTCTCAGTGCCATTACTTCCACGAAGCTCTCTGAGACCCGCATCAAATTGCTCACATATTTCTTACATTACTAAGGCTGAAACTGGCCTAATACATCTGGTAGGGGAAGCAGCCATGCCCTGGGGAGGACATGACCAGGTGCAGAAGTCGGGTCTCCCTTCAGCAAGTGGCCTCAGAGCCCTGTAGAGGTCATCTGGTAGAGAGAAGGACAGGGAAGACCCTGTAGTTCCCCTCTTCTCTCTGACACACAGCCAAGGCTGGCAGGATCTGCTACACACAGGAAAGGGGACCTGAAACCCCTAAAGATGAAAGGAAATGGAATCTACTGCCTTGCTTCTGGTTGGGTCAAATACTCAAAGGCAGATGGCCTGTCTCATTCATTAAGGACTCTGCCCAGGAGACCCCATCCTGTTCAGCCCCAGGCTTAGCACCCACCCCCCAACTCAAGCTTCCTATCCATTTGCCTCCTCCCTTCAAAGGCCTTTCCTCACTTGGTCCCCTGGGAGCATTCTTGTTACTAAGGAAACAATGATGTCATGTGTCCGGGTGGGGCCGCAGGTCCCTCCTACCACCCCCTAACTAGGTACCATGCCTGCTGACGTCACTGCTCAGAAATTTATAGCCCAGCATGGGTATTTATAAGGTGGCTCTGGTGTGACCACATATTTGGTATGGGGCTGGTGGCTATTTATAGCCAGAGGATATACACTTATTACACCCCCTGTCTGTATTCTGGGCCACCTGTTATATAACTGCCATTATGCAATAACACCCATTATATAATAATTATGCGCTAATGGGGATATAATCTGCAGGCATAATAAGGACACACTCCCCAAGGGCTGCACTCGGCTGGCCTCCTGTAGGTCGCCTCCAGGGATCTCCTGATCATTCCACACAGCTCCACCCAGTCCAGAAGAGTCACCAGGTGTCACCCTACTCCCGGCTGTCTGGAGAGCAGCCTTCTCCAGACTGGCAGACCCAGCTGCAAAGCCCTCTCTGGATTCCTTCTCTGTCTTGTCTGGTTTCTCATTTCCACAGCCCCATCCCTGGCCTGGAGAGGACGCTTTTCTTCCTCTGCCACTCTTCTCTGCTGTATCATTAAGGCCAAAACAAACAATTATGATGAAATAAATCCTGGATGGCATGACTGATGCTTCATCTCCCCATTTGAAGAAAGGAAGCCTCCTGGACACCAGGCCAGTTGGCGAAGGGTCTGCTCCACACGAAGGAGTGTCCTTGCCCTCTTGGAAGACTTGGGAAGCCGGCTCGAGAGGCCAAGCCAAGTGCGGCCAAGCAGAACACTTCCCAGGGGTCCCTCCCTCCAGCTGCAGCCCCTTCGGCGGGGGTCTCAGGGCAGGCTGAGGCTCAGGCCCTGACTTCCATGGTCGGGGTTACACCACCAGCAGGAATCCCCCAGAGTGGGATTCTAACTGCTCAGACACCAGTACATGTCCTACTGGTCACTCCTCCCAGCAAGGACATGCTGAAATTGTCACCTCAGGGATTGTCACCTCAGGGAAAGGAAGACAGGGTCTTTGGCTCTGCAGTTCGGATGACGCGGGCGAGGGTACAAAAGACAGTGGGTGGGAAGAGTTAAGACCACAATGGCACTTGATGGAGCCAATTCAATTAGCCCAAACATACCATCTGCTCTTAAAATAGATACCTCTATATTTAAAAGTTACTTGATATAGGAATTGATGAAAAAAAAATTGAAGAACTGATATGGATCTGTGAAGCGAAGTTGTCTCAGGCACAGAAGGGTAGTTTGGGGAGCTTGTCTGTCTCTCACATTCTCTATTGTTTAAATTCTTACAAAGAGTGTGTTTTACTACTATAATTTAAAAAAATTCAAATACATCATTTAAAAAGAGTAGTATTAAGACCCAGACAGCAGTTCTGGTCTCCATGTGTCACTCTGCAGAAACAAACATTTGTGTTCTCTGGGGTCTGATATGGGCCTGGCAGGACCACTGGTTGATGCATAGGCCTGAGCCAGCCCAGTAGCAGATCCCCTGTCCTGTTCCCCAGATCAGCAGCCCCAGCACACAGAAACCACGATGCAAAAAATCAGAGAGGCATAACTCAGTAGGGGACTTGGAGGCAGGCTTACAGCTCCAACCAGGGGGAGCTGAAGTGAGAAAGCCCCCAAACTGCTTCAGCCCAACTCTGCTATCTGGAAAAGGGAAAACAATACAGGACACATGAGAACAGATGGTGCTCAGAGGTTCGGTCGACATTCAACACAAGGTAAATGAGGACCTAAACTGGCGGTAAGGCAAGAGGTGAGTGCAGGTGGTATTCTGATTCTGTCTGAATCCTGGTTTCTTCCAGGCCAGAGGTTCTCAGCCGTGCATGATTCTGTTCCCAGAAATGTCTGAAGATACTTTTGGTTGTCACACCTGGGGGAAGGAGATGCAACTGATTTCTAGTAGGTTAAGGCCAGAGATTCTGATAAAACCCTACAATGTCCAGGACAGTCCCCCACGACACCGAATGATCTCACACAAACGTCAGCAGTGCCGTAGTTAGGAAACCCTGCTAGAGGGGAGCTGATATCAATGGTGAGAGATAAGCCTCTCTCTAATTAGCAATGGACACAGAGGAAAATCTAGAGTAGTGAGCCAGCCTCTCCCTGAACCCAGCCCTAGTTATGCTGGGAGAGTTTTTATATACACAGCACGAGAGTTTTCTAACTTTAAGAAAGGGGTAAAGGTGACAGTCGATGTGAAGGAACAAAAAAGGCAATGAATAGCAGATTACTGCAAAACTTCCATCGATCACCTGGTTAATTAGGATAATTAAATTTATTTTTATTTCAAACTGTGATTCCAAGCACACTCCCAGGAAAAGGGTATGTGACTGAGCAAGGATCAGGAATCCCAAGGTCTAGCAGAACCTGCCTGGCTTCACACCTAGACTTCCTGCCCCCTCTACCTGAGAAGGTCAGGTTGGACTCCTCCCAGCTGCTCCAGGGAAGTATGAAAAGAAGCAGAGCTGGCTGCAGCAGGGTGAGAGCATCCAGCCAATCTGGCCCCTGTCTATGCTAAGCTCAGCCCGTCTATGCTAGCATGCTGCCTCTCAGAGTCGGCGGCAGGGAGCCAGGGAGCCATGGCCTGTCAGGAGGGAGGGAGGCCAGTGTCAGGACAGGGCCAGGTGCCCTCTCTCTGTTTCCACCCCACATGCTCAGCCACTGGGGGAGCCCTTGAGCTGAGCCACAAGCTGGTCTCTGCTAGAAAGTGACAGAGACCACAGTGATGAAACTGGCTCCAATGGGGACCCATGAGGTTTTCTCCTCTGAGACTCTGCCAAAGCCAGTAATCCTGATGAAGTTCAAGGAGCAGCAGTGCCTGCAGAATGAGCCCGAGGTACTCAGTGACCATAAACCTGGAGTCCAGGCCCCTTCTGCCAGAAACTCATCATGTGATCAGAGTCCCCTGACATCTCTGTACTTCAGGTCCCTCCTCTGTACAGCGGATATAATACCTGCCCTGTCTATATCACTCAACCATTGTGAGGAGGAAATCAGCTCCAGGCATACTGAAAAGGCTCAGTCAGCTGACAAAAACGGGCTAATTCCTCGCTGTCTTTCAAGGTGCAGGTCAAGCAGGTCGTCTTTTAGGAAACCTCCCTGGTCCCCAGGTCTGGTTTGCTGATTCCTCACTACACAGAGAGACCCTTATGCACGTCATGTGAGTGCACACACACCTAGCCAGGAGCACAGGTTTAAAACTAGAATCCGGGTGAGAATTCGGGGAATTAATACATGGCGAGAACCCAGCCCAGCGCTAAAGCCATAGCGGGCCTTCAATGGCAAAATGGAATTAAAATAGAGACCAAGGGCATGCCCCTTCCTCAGTCCAGAGAACAATAATTTGTTGGGAGCCTGGACAAACAGGTGCCCCTTAGTTATTGGGTGTCCCCAAATAATAGCAAGTAAGTGCCCTGACTGGGGTGGTGGTGGCATGCCTTATTGAATGTCATCAGCAAGGCATCAGAAGTGAGAGAAGAGCCAAGATGCCCCCTACTGATAGACCACAGCAGCTGGTGGTGGAACAAGCCACTTGGGGGACAGACCCGTAAAGGGCAGCCCCAGAATATTTTCTAAATCCCCAAAGGGCCAGGAAATAAGGTATGAGATATCCATACCGACAAATGAAGGGACCCAGGCATCTAGGGGGGTAAGGTCCAGTCCAGCCAAACTTCCCCTCCCTGGGCCCTGAGCCTCCTGGGACCCTATTCTAATGCCAACAACCCTTAAACTCAAACATGCTTAAAATGGCGACGGCGGCCTGCAGGGCCGGGCGTTTGTCGTGCTGTTTTCCACGGTGCCCTCAGTGCCAAGAAAAACCTATCATCAGAAATGCCATCAGCTATATTTATCTATCTCTCAGCCCCCCAGCCTCCTCCTCCCGTCTGCCAACCAGGCCCTGAGAGCCCCCCCTCACCCAGTGGGCACACTTCCCTGTTGCTGATGCCCGTGACCACCTGCCCAAGCCTCGGTTGTGGCGCTGTCTTCCCAAGCCTGACAATTAGGCCTCCACATGGGCTTATAAACCAGCAGGCTGCACCTCTTCTTACTGGGATATAGGGACATGCCCACATGTGTTAAGGTACATACCCCAACAGGCACTGGTTTGGGTGTCTCTTGTTCCAAACCTTGGACAAGCGTGGCCTTCATCTCTTTTCTCGGCAGCACTGATCTGCCCTCAAAGTCCAAAACAAGCTGTGGGCTCAGGTCTCTGCACACCATTCCCGGGAAGATATCTTGCTGCTCTATAAACCTCTCACTCCCTCTCCCTCATTCTCTGATGTAAGGTGGGACGCCCCAACCTATATTCTGAGGTACTGAGTCTCCAAGAAGTGTGTATGCTAGTAGAACCCCCTTCAAAGGCAGAATCTGGGACAAAAAAAGGAAAAATAATAAAGTCAAAGTTCACAACTGTGCAAATCCACAGCTGTGAGGAGTCGTCCTCAAAGGATGCAATATACAGGGGAATGCCATGTGCCAGACACCTCAGACCTTTCCTCTACCCAAGAGGCAGGGCTCCAACCTGACCCTTACTACCCTCAGGCCTAGCATGTAAGAGCTGCCCAAAGCGTTCATAGGGTGAATCAATAACTATAAACCCCTCCACCTCCTCCTATCACCCTGGGAGCCCCACCCAGCCCCCCACTCCTACACTAGCCCTCTCTTCAGAAGGCTGCCGCTCAACTCCAAGCCCCCAACTCAGAAAAGAGTTCCAGGGAGCCAACTCCTCTGAGAATGAAACAACCCAAATAAAAATTTTAAAACCCAGAAGCTCTTTCTCTCCTACCCCCTCCCCCTCCACTGGCAAATGAAAACAAACAAGAAATCAAAGAGGCCTTTTGTGCAAGCACCGCGCTGACACGGCTGGGGCCTTTGAAAAGACTTCTGAATCGGACACTGAAGGATAAAATAACTGAAGCGTGGCAGCTCCTGAGACAGAGGGGCGGTGGTGGCGGGGGGGGGGGCGGCACGGGACGGACAGGGCAAAGAGAAAAAAGGGTGGGGAGGGAGCCACCTTCTTCCCTAGGCAGAAAGGGGGACACTCAACTGTCCCCTCTGGCCAGCTGCTACAGGACGCCAGAACAGAGGGAGAACATGGCACTGGCCTCATTACCCCTTCTAACCCACTCTTCCTCTGGCATCCCAGGTCTCTGTAACACTAGAAGGTAGCCAAGAAGGTCTTTGCTTCCCCTGTCACAGCCCACTGTGAGCTATCCCCCAAAAAAGGCCCTTTGGGCCTTCCCTCCCCTCTAACATGGGTCACTCCAGATTCACGCCTATGCCTATGGGAGGGAGACTTCAAGACATCTTCCAGAAGACATTTACCCAAAGCCTGCTGGGCACATGCAAGACTCTCTTATTCTTAGAGATCTAGGAACCCCTAGGCCAGCACCTTGCTCACAGCAAGTTCACTGAGTGTGTATTTCATGGATAAAGTAAATTCTACCATGCTTTGGAAGGACCAAAAAGTAAATCAAGTTCTCAGGAAGTCTTTCTGCACCTCTGGACCCTAGCCCTCCTGCTGCAGAGTAGCCCTGTTTCCTCTGGGTCAGCAATGGAGCACAGCTGGTCACCATGCCCATAATTATGGGACCAGGCCTCTAGGTCCCCTCTGGCTCATTCACAGTCAGTGCTTTTCCGGCTCAAGCTCCGATAAGGGTGACTCTTTTTCCCCTCATGCCACAGCCTCCAATTCAGCCAGCAGAGCAAGTGCTCTACCGAGGTACCTCCTGCATATTGTAGGCAATGGGGGCTCTTGGCTGGTTGGGTGGACAGCACTATGAACAAAAGGGCCAAGAGCAGGTGGTCAAAGGAGTCTGAGAATAAGACCAAGCCCAAGCGCAAGGATTGTGTTTGGGCATTTCTTTTCTCTTCTTTGGGGTCATGCCCCACTCTGAGGCCAGCCTGAGCCCCATCATTGTTTCACACCACCCATACCCAGCACCCCAAGTTGTATTAACAGACACAGAATGTCCAAAGCAAAGGTGGCCTGGGCCAGCTTCACAGGTGTGTAACCTGCGTGCCACCCACGCTTGGTTAAATGCTCTGATGTCGTGCTGTCATTCCTAAAAATTTTGAACAAGGAGCCCCACATTTTCATTTTGCACCGAGCTCTGCACAGTATGTAGCTGGAAGGCACTGAAGATTATGTAGCCACCATGGTTGGCTAGGATCTGATCATGCTTGGAGTTTCTGTGTTCAATTCTGAACACTCCAGTTTCAGAAATTTTACAAATCAGAGGGACTAAAACAAACCACAGGGCCTCCAGGAGGTAGTAACCAAAATGGCAAGGGCACTAGGAGAGATGTGAAATGTGGGAGGCATTAGGGACTGGTGATATTCAGGCTGGAGAGGAGACAGCTTCCTGGGGAGAAGGGTGGAAGGGAGACATAAGAGCTGCCTTTGGCATTTCAAATGCTGTCCTGTTACAGAAAAATCAGCTTTCACCTGGGTCATCCCTTAAGAGAAAAACAAGACCAACAAGTAAAGGGACAGAGGGTCAGCCATGAGCTCCCTAAATCATAAGAATTGTTCCTAATCACAGCAGCTGCCGTCCTGCTACATGCCAGTATCTTTACATATTAGCCGGTTTAATCCCTGGAACCATCCTATGAGCTAGACATAGAAGAATGGAAGTTTTACAACAACCAAAGCTGACCTTTGAACAACAGTGACACCTCTTCCGGAATGATCTAAAGGGGACCCTACATTGGGTTAAAAGATAATCTGTAGATCCTGCTAATTTTAGGCATCAGTTCCAAGGCCCTGCGGTCTTTGTCAGCCCTGGCACCAGATGGCGCTGCCTCAAAGATGCAGACCAGTGGCATTTCTAGACCTTGAAAAAGGAGGCGATGGATGAGGCGGCACAGGGTACATGGTGGGGGTGGACCCAGAGAAAGTGGTGGGTACTCTTGTGGACCCTCCCACATACTCGCCCCAGAGCCAACAGTGGGTTGGGCATCCAGCGAAGGCTTGGGGAACTTCGCTGGCACCAGCCCTGTCTTTGCAATATGGACAAAGCTGGGAAATGCCCTCCACGGCCGAACAATGCCCGCCATGGCCAAGGAAGGACATGGATGGGCAGCCCGCCTCAGACCTGAAAACCAGTGCTTGCTACAAAGCCCCAAGCCCCAAACTAGAGTGCTGAAACCAGGAAGCTCTCATACCTGAGAAGGCAACCCCACAGGTGAAAAAGTTCACTTAGACAAATCCTTGGGTGCTAACCCATTTCCTGCGACAGGTAAGGCCAAGCTTGGATATCCCGGGACCTGAAGGCAGGGAGAGAGGCTGAATCTGCTCTCAGAGCAGCACACGTGGGGCAGTGCAGCCTGCAGAGTCCAGCTGAGGAAACCTCACAGGACAAACAGCCTGGTTCCTTCAACGACAACTGCCAGAAAAGAAATCAAGACTAAGGAAGAGGAAGAGAACCACCTAGAGATTATGATGAGTCTTTAGAGACTGATCAACACATTGTAATGCAGGGCGGACCCTATCTGAATCCTGATTCAAACAAACTATAAACAAAAAATTAACATTAACCAGGTAGCTGATAATACTAAAAAAAAATTGCTGATTTTTAAATGTGTATGATAGTGGTATTGTGGTTGGGTTTTTCAAGAGTCCTTATCTTTAGAGATGTGCACAAAAACATTTATAGATGAAAAGCTATAATGCCTGGATCTTCTAAATAACTCAGCGTGGGTAGGCAGTTGGGAGGATGGTTGAATTGAGACTGGCCATGATCTGGTGATTGTTGGACTGGTGGTGGGTGCACAGGGGTTCCTTCTATGTGGGAAGCTCTCCATCAGGAAAGAGTTTAGATAAAGAAAAGAGCCACCACTCAAATACCTGGACTTTGTGAGGATTGTACTGCAGGCCCATTAGAGGGATCTGACAGAGAGGGATGCTGACAAAATTCACTCAAGTATTTTATTAGTTTTGGATTAATTTTTTTCTTTCCTAGGACCAAGGCTTAGGTGTCAGGGAAGGTCTGAAAGCGCTAGTTCACCTTCAGGGTGCTGCAGAAACTTTGGAGATAGTCTAATGGTGCTTCTAGGCCAGCTCAGCTGTCCTTCCTCACACCAGCAGAAATCTCTCTCCTGGCCCTCCCCAGTCACCCCGTACCCGGCCACCTGTTCTGGGACACCCCCTTTGGATGGAAGGATATCACCAGGAAATGGACACCCTGCTCCCCATGGCAGTGCTCTCTGACCCTGCCCTGCCTCAACCTCCCTTCCTAAACACAGAAAGACACCTGGAGAGACTCCTTCCCAACCAGAAAGCCAGCCTCATGGCGGCCTTTTGGACCCAGTATTCTGTATTTGGACCCAGTATTCTGGGAGTGGAGCTTTGACTCCAAACACACGTCCTTTCTTCCCTCTCAAATATGTCATTTCTTAAAGCTTCATCTGGGACATAACAAGGATCCAGGAAGGCCATGGGTGATGATGGCACCTGGGAGCAAAGCCACACCCCCACATTTACCACAACATCAATGTTACTGTCATCAAACCCAAGACCACCAGTCCAGCCAAGATCTGGCTCTTCAGCCACATCTTAAGAGGAGGAAAAACAATTCTTTCAGAGTCCAAAGCAAGTCTTGTCTAAGCCTGTGCCATTCCGACCCTGTTCCCAGTTTATCATCCCGGAAGGAAGGAGCAAGTGACAGCTCTGCTGAGTGTGTCTGGTAGGCATGGGCATGTGGAAGGTGGTGCCCACAGATCGATGCTGTTTGGTGGCTCAGCCGCAGAAGACATTTTCTAGCAAAGTGGGGCAGCTCAAGGAGGAAGCCATGCCTGCTCTGCGCCATCTCAAGACCACCCGACACAACTCCAAAGAGGAACAAGCAATGCGGCCCAGTGGTAGCCCAAGCTGCAACAACTCACCCCAACTCACTTCAGGAAGGCACGCTCAAACTAAAGTAATTCCAGTAAGAAAAACCCAACTTCACTGAAATTATCTGGAGTCTCCGTCCTGAATAACAGAAAATACACCCTTAGTTCCCTACTCTGCTTTTGTAGAGAAGACTCAGCCTCAGCCTCAGCCCACAGAAGTGGCCTTGGCTGCATGGGATGAGGTATGAATTCACTAATATTCCTGGGCAAATGATCTCATAAGCTGGCGGGGAGACATGGGGCGGGGGGGGCCTTTCATCTGGCCAGGAAACGGTCTCCTTCTCACACACTTTTCATCCTACTTTCAAGCCCCTGGTTCTAAAATCAGAAGGGGCAGAATCCCCTTGCACAGGAGCTATCTGACGGCCACACTGGTGAGCTCAAGGCTCCAAGTCTTCTTTCTGCAAGCCACCAGTCACCTCCAGCACCACCAGGCACACACCTTCCCACTCTAGCTTGCTGTATAGACAGAGAATGGGGGGATAACTTTTTTTTCCCCTCTCAGTCTCTTTTAGAAAAAGAAAAAAGACAAAAGAAAAAAATTCAAGCTGAAGGAAGGGGGAACGACTGGGACCTGGCCCTTCTGCGTGAGGGGTCGAGATGGTCACACAGGGCTAGGTGCAGGCCTAGAAAGAGCCACAGAAGTAGGTAGGGATGGGGGTGCGGGTGAGAGTGGTGTCCCCTGCTTCTAACCAAATATCAGAACAACCTCTCAGGATAAGAATTCCAATAGCACCTTCTCCTCTTCACAGTCCTCCAACATATAAACTCAGGGCATACTCTAGTCTAGATTACATTCCTGACGCAGTGCTGAAAGCACCCCCAAACCCGAATTTTATTTCTGGATCCAGTTATATCATTCCTTCCAACTTCCCAAACAGGCAAGGGGGTGACCACAGCCAATGTGAGTTGCTTTTCTTTTTTGTGAATGAACAGGAAGGAAGACACAGAGACACACATTCGCGGGAAGCAACCTTTACGAGAGCTGAAGTTAAGCCACGTTCTCTCACATTCGCATAAAGGGAGGAAGAAGGGAAATGAAGGGGAAAAAATACTGGAATGGTGGAAAGGAAACACACACACACACACACACACACACACACACACACACACAGAAAGGTTTGGTAGCCCTCTCATTACAAGTTGGTTGGGCATAATGTAAACACACTTCTGCCTTGCTTAATCACAGAGTGCCGCCCGTTTAGGTTTCAAAGGCGGCAGTAAATTGGGCGTAGCTGAGTGGAAGCTAAAAATTAACCAGCCATCTCTGTTTCAATTTGTAAGAAAACAAAAGCGGAAAGAAATTATAAAAAGGGAAAGGATAAAGGCAAAAAAAGGAACAGACGAGAACTAAACCACCCTGACCCAAAATGCACGGTAAAACTGCAAAAGCGAAGAGGAGAAGCAGAACTACTTGGAACAAAAAAGGAAAAGGAGATTTTACAGAGTTTTTTGTTTGTTTGTTTGCTTGTTTAAGACCTCTTCCACAGCAATGCTGCTCCCTGCCATGCCTGTGCCCTTAGAAAGCCGCTCGGCCCCCCAGCAGAGTGTCAGGGCTGCAGGCATCCATCCTGAGGCCTTGCCACTTCAGCTGTAATAAGGAGAAGGGAAAGAGCTCAAGGAATCTCGTGCTTGTTTTCACTCTGTATGAAATCAAATTACTTTCATACTCTCTGACAGCCAAATCCCAGCCAAAACAGCTCCCGCCTGAGCATCTAGGCCGCAGAATCTGCCCACTACGGTCTTCTCTCCTCTTTTCTATTCAGTCTCATATCCCAGGGTTTCACATGCCCCTTCTCTCCACCAAACTGCTGCCCATCCCGCTTGTACCAAACCTGGTTTTTCCTGGGACTTGAGGTGAAGCTGCAGGAAAACTAACACCTGCCTCTCAATATTTCCGACTTATTTTAATAAGAGCAATGATTGGTTTGCTGTTGTCGTTCTTCGTCTCAAACTCTCACCATCAGGATAATTCTGGGGGCATCATGTCCCCAATCCTAAGACCTGCAGCATCTTTCTGATCAGATGAGTCCTCCAAAGATGGAGATGCACAAAGTCAGTAACATGGCCAGGGGGCAGAGAAGGAAGAATAGAACAGGTGTAGGGGAGACAGAAGACGGAAAAAAGGAAAAGGGCACATAGAACGTGATGCAGGCCCAGCAAGATGGGCATATACCAGTTAGGCCCGTGGCAAGTTATCGCTTGGAAATAAGAGGAACAATAAACAGAACAAATGCCAGCAAGTAAAACAAAATGAGGGGGAAAAAAGGTTGAGAACGACCTACCCGGAGTGTGGACAAAGTAAGCCAGATAAAGATCCAGTTCTTTGATTGTGACTCCAATGTGATGTGGCTGGACGCACAGGCCGGGGTTCGAGCACTGAGGCGACTTGTAGAGCCGCTCCCCATCAGTACTTTCCAGGGGGATCCCCTTAAACAAAATCACCATGACCAGGTCCAGCCGCCACACCTTGTCAGCCTGGCGCAGGCAGTCAATCCGCCGGATCTTGCCCTTCTGGTCGGGGTTCGAGAGCACGCAGCAGGGGGGCTTCTTGCCCGTGATGGTCAGCACAAAGTCCTCGCGGAACTCGGGCCGGATGTCTTTGCGCAGCTTGGCCAGCAGCCGGGATGCCCACTTCTGCTTGATCTCGGGCTTCTCGCCCAGCAGCTCGTCCTTCACCGCCCGCTCCTCGTCCTTCGACATCCGCTTCTCGTGCTTCTTGAAGTACTTGCGCTTCCGCGCCTGCAGGTTGAACCAGGTGTAGGAGAAAGCGCGGACGTGAGGCAGCAGCGCCTCGATGAACGGGTGGAACTCATCCTGCAGGCGGCAAGCCGGGAGCATGCGGGGCGAGGGAGGACGGGAGGAGGGGGAAAGAGAGAAGGAGAAAAGCAGCGTTAGAAGGGGGGGCACAAGGAAAACCGTCTTCTCCTCCTCCTCCCTCCCCCCAACAATTTTCTCTTGCGATTGTTCTACAAAAGTGTGGTTTGAAGCCACCACCAGCTTCGCCAGCCACTTGCTCCCATCTCAGCCTCAGCAGCCAGACAGAGGCACCGGGAGCCTGTACACACACCTATTCTCTCTCTCTCTCCCTCACTCACTCACACACACGCGCACAGACAACGTTGCCGTCCACACACACACGCTGCTGGTATCCCCGCCAGGCTCTGTCGCGCCCATGACATCTCCATGTTCTATCGCAGCCGTGAACTCCTGTCGGCTCGCCCCGGTGCGATGTCCGTCTGCACAGACGCCCGTGGACGCACATGCGGGGGCGTGCGGGGCCGCCTCTGGTCCCCGACGCCGGTCGGTTTTTGGCCACCCCCAAGAAGAGAGAAAATGACATCCACGAGCAAGCGAGTGAGGAAACAGATCAGGCTTCCCTCTCCCCAGGCTGTTTTCATTTTCTTTTCTCCTGATCCAGTTGGAACATCCACCCCAGCATTTTTTAATCAGACCTAAATCCTAAATATGTGATTTCAGCTTTGTTATCGACACCAGTACTAATGTTAATCACAGTAATAATGAACAAAACACTTCTTGTTAGCACAAATAAGGTGCTTGTCTCGGCCACATTAGGGTTAAAAGCTACATGGGTCTTCTTGCGACCCCTTCCCCAGCCTCCCACAACCCCTTCACCCTCTTTCCCACTCAGTCAGGTGACAGAGGGATGGGCTCTCTCGGTTTTGTTTGTTTGTTTTTTTTTTTTTTGGTTGTTTGCTTGTTTGAAGTTTAAATAATAATTGATTTCTGTTTACAAAAATAAAACTGGAAAAAATTAAATAATTACCATTGATCTGAAGCACCCGGCAAAGCCCAACGCCCGATTCTGAGATTCTGGACTCAACAGAGTTGTGAGTTGGGGGCGGGTGGGGGGAGGGGGGAGGAGGAGGAGCAGGGGAGGAAGGTAAATGTTTTAAAGGGGGTTATTATTGGTGTTCTGGGGAATAGGGGCCGGGCTTGGGTGGATTCTCAAACCCTTCCCCCTCCTCCCCCCCCCCATGCTCCATTGCACAGAAGGGGGAAATTAATATTTTTTTTTGAAAAGGAGCAAAAAGAAAGAAAGGTCAGGGATAGCAAGCAGAGAGAGGGAGCGAGCCGGTTGCCACACACGCCAGGTAAACAAAAGCCAACAAAAAAAATTTTTTTCAATTTCTTCCCCTGTGCATCCTCTTCTAGTTTAAAAAAAAAAATGCAAAATTTAAAAATCAAAACCAGCCTCCCATCATCTCACCGCAACCAACAACGCACCCCACCCCACCCCGTGCAAAACAAAAACAAAAACAAAACCCAGGAGGGAAAAAGCAGCAGCTGAAGAAAAAGGCTTTCGGCTTTGGCAGCGGCACAGGGGTGTAAACTTCGAGCTGCCTCCCTCCGCCTGATCGGAGGAAAAGGGGGAGCTCGCAGATTCCCGGGGAAGAGGACGAGTTCTGACCGGCTGCAGACCGTTGCTGGCAGACGCGTGCAAAAGAGAGAGGGAGCGAGGGAGGGAGGAAAGGAAGAAGGGGGGAGGGAGAGATCGAGGATCGAGGGAGGACGTGGATGGGATGGGGCGTGTGTGTGAGTGTGCACGCGTGTGTGCGCACTGGTTGGATTTTGGGGTGTTTTTTTGCTCCTTTTCTCTCTCTCAAACTCCCTCTTTCTCTCCTTTCAGGCTCAATCCCCATCCATTTGCTTGTGCCAAGCCAGTAAAAAAGGAGGGGGGGAGGGAGGGAGAGGAAGAGGGAGGGAGGGAGAGAGAGAGAAAGAGAGAGAGAGAGAGAGAGAGAGAGAGAAGGATCCACCTATTTGGCAAAGAGACATCCGTGAGCAGCCAATGGCTGTGCCCAAGGGGAGGAGGGAACCGGGCGAGCCGGGAGGGTGGGGAGAGCCCCCGGCAGTTGGAGACCAAAAACAATTTGCCCAATCGACAAGTTCACGTCTAATGAACAAGCAAAGTCCAGCAGTTATGAATTTTTCATTCCAGGCTCCCACTCGGGTCCATTTGGCAGCAGCCACCCAGCAAATCTGGGGGTGGGGTGGGGCAGTGGGGGGGGGACTGGGATTGTGGAAGACTCGAAATTTTTTTTAAGCCTGAAAAATAAATAAATAAAGGCCTGACTCCGGGCGGGCTGGCGGGCTGGCGGGCGGACGGGAGCCCCAGAAGGCCTTGGGGAAGCAGCTGCGCCTTCTCTCTGTGTTTTGGTTTCAGTCTTTCTCTCCGGCCTGCACACTCTTTTTCTGTTTCTATTTCTTTTCTTTATTTTTTTTTTTCCTATGGAGCACACAGGGGCGAGTGGAAGTTTTCCTCCCCGGCCACATACACATGAGCCTGTGGTGCTATGAATAGAAATAAGAAGAAAGAGAGCTCCAAAAGTGTCCATGCCAACGGTACTTCCCGGGCAGGGACCTGGCGCCCTGGGTACTGCCACCCCATGATGCCCCCAGGTCTGGCTGCTGAAAGAGCACTCTCAGACAAGGGGGAGGCCAGCATCGCACACATTCCCCCCTTTTCCCCCAGCCCCCAGCAAGCTCAGCCTCCTCCTTCGGCCCACACCCAGCCACGCACGCTCCATTAGCGGTGACGAGGGATGCCAACGCAACACAGCTCGGCTCGAGAAACTGCAACAGTTTATTAAAATAGCCTCCTGTCACAGCACTCCGCCTGACAAGCTCTACACGCAGCCACAAACAACAGCCAGACCCGGGGAGAAGTGACAAAGGCAAAAAGATGGACACTACCTCTGAGCAGAGGCAATGAATCTGACCAACTCCCCCACCACTGCCCAGGCATTTAATTCTTTGCTTCCTCCAGATTTGCCCTCTCCAACTGATCTGAGATTAATTTTCTTAACTGTCTCCCAAATCAATTCAAACTAAAGAGCCTAAACCCTAGCACTGCAAAGTACAAAAGTATAAGGTGAGAAACCCAAATGAAAAGAAGAGAGCTAAGGAAAGACACAACAAAAAACAAAGCAAAGGGCTCTATGAAAAGCAGGTCACCTGGGGGAAATCAAGTCACAGAGAAGAGACCCACCGGAGAGCCCCTGCTCTGGTCCTCCACTGGGGCCTTCCTCACAGCAGGAAGAAAGGATGAGCACTGGGGAGGGGAGTCCCACCTCTGAGGGGGTCTTTCCAATAAGAGCTATGGCGCAGTCATGCTTGAGGCCTTTGAAAAGCAGTACGAAGGAAATAGATGTGATATGAAAGGAAAAGCAGAGGAGGAAGGATGTGGATGCAGACAGGAGAAAGGGATCCAAATCTATTCAGAAGCCGATCCCTACAGCCACCCTCTCCCCTAGCGAGGCTCAGTCCTCAGCTGGCAATGGAAAAAAGGTCACTGCTCACTCATGCCCCTTTCTTCCCCAACTGAAACCCTGTGCTTTGTGGCCTTTATGTTGGCAGAAAGGTTCCCAGAAGAGCACCTGGGGTGTGCCAAAATAAAACATCCAGCCCTGGGCTGGCGCTGAACCCTGACAATGGGAAAGGGGCTGCCCAACACCTGGGACCCCAGTCTGTGCCCTGAACGATCCATTTCAAGTGAACTGAGCTCACGGCTGACCCCTGAGAGAAACGCTTAAGAGGTGAGAGTAAAGAAGGCAGGTGTTATCAGAGACAGGCCTCTTAGGGTGGTGTCCGATAATTCACATCATGTTAATAACCAGCTTCAAAAGATGTTAGCTTAGCGACATGACATAAGGTACCAAATCCTGCCTCTCCTATTTGCAGAAACAATTTTACTTTCTAAAGTCAAGATGGGGCCATTAAAAACTACAAATGAATTTATATCTGGCATGGGGGTGTTTTTCTTATATTCTGATTTATACCAAGTATTAGATACCAAACAGAAAATGGCCAACACAGCCTCCTAGAGAATCCTGGCATGTTCTGCTTCACAGACCACAGTGCCACAGTAGAAGAGACACGCTTGACATGGGTTGAATCTGAATCTGGTGGTACAACTGGGTCAGGGATAGAGGTAGGGGCAGTAACAGTGCCAAAGCTGGGAGATGACGGAAAAATCCATGTAGAAGTTAGGAAAACAGGACAAGATACATGATTTGCTCCTGGAGAGGGGGTGGGGAGTCAAAACTCTATGGAGTGGTGGAGGGATCAGAGGAAAAGCGGCAGAAGAGTGTCTCAATAGAGCCTCCGGGACCCACATAGAGCCCCAAGCACCCCCTCAAGGCTCTCGTAACAGAAGGAGCAACAGGCCTTTCCCAGGGCAGAAAGTAGGAGGGAGAACAATTGTCAATTGTCCTTCTCTTGCCAGTGGCTATAACCTTGCAGGTGGGCAGAAGATTCTCAAGCAAATACTTTCCCCTCACCCCATTCTCTCTATGAGCTGCTGGCTCCCAGTGGGGAAGGCCTTTCTGGAGGAGTGGCCAGGATATTCTGATGCTTAGGGAGATGAGAAGGTCTCTCTCTATTTCTCTCTCCCTCCCTCCCTCTTTCCCCTCCTACCGTGGGCGCACACAGAGGAATTGCTCAGGTTCCATTAGAAACATTTCAAGCATCCTCCACTGTGGGCCCCCTCTTCTTGCATGCCACTGGTGGCGGCCATCAGCCCAGACACGCCCCTCGTGAGCCCCAGACAAAAGGAAACTGTCCCCCTTTTGTTAAGAGAGTGGAGGCTCCTGTTGGAAGATTACCTGTCCCGGGCCCAGCCTCCTTCCCTTCTCCCCTCCAGCCCCAGGCGTGAGATCAGACCGCTTTACATCCCACACCAAAGACCAGAATCAAGACAAAAAATCCCTCAGAGGATTCAAGGCTTCTCCAGGTCTGAGTCACTGGCAAGTATAAGAGTTCAGGTGATGGAAAGAGCGGGGGGGACGTGCAGGCGACAGAGTAGAAGGACTTGGGAAATGGAGAAAGGAAGCCAGTGATGCTGGTAAGAGGGAGGGCTAAAAAAAAGGGGGGGGGGAGGGGGACAGAGAGAAAAGGAAAAGGAGGAAACATGGTGGGGAAAGGTATTTCCCACACTGGAGAGAAAAGTCATCGAGAAGCCATAAGACTTTTAAAAATTCATAGGCTTTTGGTTTGTGGAAAGAGATTTTGCTGTCTTTGTGGAAGAAAAGCCTCTCTCTTTTATTGTTGAGTACATAGTATTTGGTTAAAAAAAAAAAAAAAAAGCAACAGTTTTCACTGAAACATTTCTAAAATACATACCCATGCCAGTTTCAGCCATCACTAGGAGAAATGTACCCCCAACAGAAAAAGACTGAAAAGGCCACAGAGAAAGAGAAATAGACAGGAGAACGAAAAAGAGAAAAAAAGCCAAACCTGGAGAAGGAGTGCCAAGCTGAGTCCACAACTGAGAAGAAAGAAGGACAAAGATGGAGAGAAACAGAACAGCAGAGAAGGAAAAATAAAAAGACAGAAAAGGGCTCTGCGCCGCGGCAGAAAAAGAAAACCCAGTTAAGAAAAATGACCACTTCTCTATGAGAAGAAACGCACGGTTTTCAAAAACTCCACACAACAGTCCTGTCCACTGAGGCCTTATGGATTATTTGAGGAAAACATGTACAGCACCTCACTCACATATACAGTGTTAAAAATTCTTCAAGGAAACAAAATAATCTTCCCAGACTGAGATAGGTTTTGCAACCTGCCCGCACCTACCTATAGTGCAACATCTAGACACATAAACATCTAGAAGCATACATTTTTTAAGACAGAGACACTTTAAGGAGGCTTCTTTATCTTAAAAAAAAAAAATCCTATTTATCCACACCCTGCTGGCTTTAAGGCCCAGGTTTATTCTTTCAGATCCAGGACACTTGGGCCCATGTTGATCTGGGTAACTACAAGCAATTAGAGCAAATAACTGACAAAACTTCACAGAAATGACCAGATATTCCAGTATCCATTTTATTACAGCATATCTGCAGCCTGAATGAGAAAGGATATGGGAAATTAAAAAGGCTACAAACAGAGCCCCAGTTAGTTTGCCCAATTGTTGGAATTTTATAATTCAGCCTTGGTCTGAACCAAAAGAAGCCGACTTCATAACCCTGAGATCTCCCATCGTGTCCCAAGATTATCGCTGCTTCATGGAAGGCCACAAGAAGAGAAGACAGTGGCCAAGCGGCCAGAGGTGGGAAGGGAACTGTAGACAGCACCCGGCAGCCTGGGAAGGGGCCCTGCTGCTTATCCTAGAGGAGGGTGGGGCCTCCCCTCAGCTAGGGGGCCGGCGGGAAGGGGCTCTGCAGTCAGAGCAGAATCACCAAGAGTCTGGAAACTCCAGGAATGGAAACCGGAAAATGCACTTTGCGAGGGAGCTCGGATAATTTGGACAAAGCGGGTTTTTGGCTGACTTGGGCCTGTTTTCCTCCGCTCAGGAAAGGCGGCTTTGCGTAGTTTCTTTCTAGGGTCCTTATGCTGGCTGAATGGATTCACCCCACACCCCGGTGCTGGGTCTAGGACAGGGTCTGCCTCACAGCCAGGCTGCACACTTCTCTCCTGTAAACCGCCCCCCTCTTCCTTTTCTCCTCCAGACTACAAACCGGGAGCGGTGGCCTGGGATCGGGCCAACATGCAGCCTCGTTCTGGCTCCAAATGCTCCTCTGCTCCAGGCACATCTCCCTTACCCTCTTGGCACCGAATAAAATAGGGTAGGAATGGGGATATTGAGGGAGAGAATCTATTCTCTCTAGGGCAACTGGAAATTGTTTACTTTCATCTCATCCTCTACAAGGAATGGGAAACAAAAATCCTAGTCTTTAATTCATTATTTAGCTTGAAACTTCCTTGTGTCACCAAATAGAAGTAAAAGCCAGGAAGGCCAAAGCCATCTTCTCCAGCCAGTGGGCTGCACAGGGATGAAACCCTCCAAAGTGCGTGCAGGATGGACGACAGCAAAGTTGCTTCTGGGGGCAAGGGAAGTGCAGAGCCTCACACACCTAACCAGCTTGGGAAGTGTCACTTCATGGTGGCCAAGGGCCTGGGAAGAGGGAAGAACCACACAGGCCAGCTTCACAACTTCTTCTGAAGAAGAGCTGAAAAAGTGACAAAAGACAAAGCAAAGAGAGACCGGCGCGTGAAGATGAGGTCTGTGCCCAGCACACCGTGAAAATATCTGGAAGGCTAGAGAGAAGGCCAGAGCAAACGGCAAAATGTTGAAAGCTCGCCCCAGGCACCACAGCAAATCCCCTCCTGGGTGGGGGTGCTCAGGGCAAGGTGACAAACCCAAAAGGCAGCGGCCTTCCCAGCCCCTCCGCAAGAGCTCCATCAGGATCAGTTCAGATAGCCCCCTCCCCATTTTACCAGTTCTGTTTCCCCTGCCACAGGAGAGACAAGGAGCAAGGAAGCATTTCTCCTCACCCCCTGCCCTCAGATCAGCCTGGCACCCTCACCCCTGAGGGAACCTCTTTCTGGCAGTTGCTTCAGCCACAGGTAGTGGCCAGAACCCCAAAATGTAAAATTTTAGGAGCTGGAAAGAGGTCATTTTTCAATTCCTCAAATTGTATTGTTCCCCCAATTATTTTATTATCAGGATCATTGCCCAAGAAACCCAAGAATCCTCACTTCCCTGGTGTCTAGCCCCTACAGAGCCTGGCACGGGGGTGCCTGGAGGAGCTCGGACCATGCCCACCCCTCGGCCACGCTCCGTCCCTCCCCGGCTCCCTTTCTTTCTCACCCTCTCTCCCCCTCTGCGTCCTCCAGCTCCAACACAAACTGTTTGCACGGGAAGTCTCCCTCTATGACCCGATTCAGCACACACAAGAGAAAACTGTGGGCGACAGACCCAACGTCCTAACGAACTTGAGTTAATTAATGCTAAGGAAGAAAAGAGGCGCCCTCGCTCTGTTGAATCACGGTTCACTAGCCCTTTCAGTTTGCTGTGGGTGGAGGAAAAAAAAAAGAGGCTTTTTGGTTCAAATATTTTTGGGGGGCGAAGAGAAAACAAAAACACCGCAGAAGGTCCATGGAGGGCGAAGCTGTCAGTACCTGCCCGGAGAAGCAGAGGCAAAAGGAAGGAGCCGGGCAAGGGCTGCCGAGCGTCCTCCCCCTCACTGCTGGCCTGAACAGTTCTGGAAAGACAGAGAGGGTGAAAGAAAAGGGAGGGGATTATCAATGGCTCCTGGGCCTGTTCAAATAAATCCCTCCAAAAATTATACTGTCAGACTATAAGATACATTTAAAAAAAAAAAAGTTCAAACCCAACAACCCAAATTGAACAGAGACATGGAAATGTTTTAACAGTGCAGAAAACCGAAGTATGGATGGCAAGAGTACAAAAAATTTGTGCAGAAAAAAAAGAAGAGGTGGCAACGGTGGGGGGGGTGGGGGCAGAGAGAACAGCTGCAATTTTGCTTTCCAGATGTTGACAGCAAAATGTAATTGGCAAGTAACTTACTCCTTACCATTTCTTATCCTTTAGTCCTGAGATGTTAAAGTCCTACCTCTCTGCCTGTCTGTAGGTGGTTTCCAGGCACTACACACGTGTGGACGGGTCAGGACGTCTCTTGGACCACACGCCTGCTAGCTTTTATAACAGCCCGCTATTTTTTACAAGCCCTCCCACCATTCCTACCAGGCAGGACTGAGCAAAGCAAGCAGGAGGAGGAAATTTTTATTTAAATTTTTATTATTATTTTGTAATGCATAGGCTTTTCTTTAGCTTTGAGACTGGGACTTCTTTTTTTTTTTTTTAAGTAAACTTTTTAACTGAAGCAAGGCATGTATGAAAAGTGCACACATTGTAAGTTATGCCGCTTGATACACTTTCACAAAGTGAACACACCCATGTAACCCCACCCAGATTAAGAAATAAACATTTTCAGCACCACTGAATAGGCCTTAAATTTTTAAGCTATACAGTTCTCATAATTTATATGGCTTAGAAATATGGTTACACCAGTAGCATCAAACACCTATGTGCATACATGTGTTACAGAGCAAAGTGTGCTATTCATGTGACCACAAAAATATGTGGCAAACAGAAGCCCCTCTCATCCTCACTGCTGCAGAGTGCTTGTGTGTGTGTGTGTGTGTGTGTGTGTGTGTGTGTGTGTGTGTGTGTGTCTTCTCTCTATGCCTGCCCAACTCTGATCCCATCAACAGGGCAACCAACTGTGCAGCGGGTGCAGCAGACTCGCAGGGCATGTACGGGGGACAAACAGGAGCCACCGAGCTGAAAGCCAAACAGCCTTAGTGTCTGAGGGGAGCAAGGGCCCCTCCTCTCACCCTGCTTGCCTGGCAGGCGGGGAATGGGGGGCCTCAGTATGTAGGTCATGAGGGAAAGTGACTCTGCAGAGCCAGGGATCCCAAAGGGAAAATGGGCACCCATTGGGACACCCTGTCCCCATCCCTCTCCATGAGAGCCCTGCAGGGAAGTGAGGGGAGCAGAATGGCATCAAGAGAAGGGAGCAGAGAGAATGAGCAAGCGGCACTAGGCTGGGCCTGGGGTCCTGGGGCGGGGCTGCCTCGGGAAGGGAGGCAGAAGCCTGCCTCTGCCTACCCCTTCCCTGGCTCCAGCCCCAGCTGGTTCCCCCCTCACTTTCACTAGCACTAAATTTACTTTATAATTTTAAAATTAAATTTTAAAAAAAGCAGGAAAGAGAAAGCACTGAAGGCAAAATACCTCCCACAGTATCTCTCTAAGGAGGAAAAAAAAGTTTCTACTTATGTAAAAAGACGAATGAATACAAGGGATCGCTGAAAAGTCTAAGGACCAAATAACAAGCAAAATAAAAGGGAAACACATTTAATGAAAAATACCTGAAGCAAATAAATAAAAAGCTCCCTTTGCAACTCAAAGGCACTTCACAGCCACTGGTGTCTGTGGGCACAAGCCCCTATGTCCATTTCTTGCCCATTTTTCCCATTCCTTTCTCACAGGAAGCCGTTTCTTCCCCAGGCACTTCAGGATCCCCTTTCCTTTCTAAGTGGTCTACCCCACACCTGGGGGAAGGGCTACCGCAGCCGCCTCGCCTACCACCAGCCCCTACAACCAGCCCCCTACCACCAGCCCAGAGCGAACTTCTGCAGCCCTGATAAAAAGTCCTTTCCTCAACGCCCACATCTCTCCCGGCCGTGCCCAGCCACTGGCCCTGGACCCTGTTCTTCCTTCCCAAATCCAGGCCCTGTGGCCAGTGGCAAGAGCACTCCTCTGGGGCTGGATGCCAGGCCCAGCCCAAGTGGGCAGCCCTCTCCTCTATCAAGGGCACAGGGTTGCCAAGACGGGCTCTCCAGGACTGAATTTTCTTTTCCTATTGCAAATGGGGCTGGAAAGAAAGAACTGTTCAGTTTAATTTAAAATATGACAAGGGATCTGAGCCCTCTGGGCAGGCGATCTGTAGAAATATTTGATCCTTTTTAGGGGAGAGGATGCAGAGTAGGCAGCGAGGCCGCTTCCCCACACCCGGCTTTGACTCTCCCACTAGCCCGCCGCCTGGGAAACGCGCCCTCGGCTGGCATCGGGGTACCAGAGCCCGGCTCCTTTCTTCCTTTCTTTCTTTTTTAAACGGCTCTAGCGCAAACCAGGCAGTGGGTCAGGGCCCAGAGGTGGGGGAGGGAAGAGGAGAGGGCTGTTTCCAACTCGGGGAGAAGAACGGCCGGCCGCAAGTTTCCCGGTTTGTGCCAGTTTGGGGATTTGCGAATCAGACCGGAGCGGAGGGAACGGCGGGTGAGAAAAAAAGCCCGCATTAAAAACTAACCAGCTCTGCCGAAAAGCGCTCTTTCCGCCCTGAAATAAGACAATGCCGAATGGAGAGGAGAGAGAAGAGATGAGTTATTTCTCACTCTTTAATTATTCCAATCCTTAGCATTATTTAAAAAGAAAACCACACACATTAGCCAATGATATATTCTAACCCTCAACAAAGCTGTTATTTTTCTCTGATTACAGACTTTGCCGTGGCAAACCCGGGCTCCGACGACAGGGGCAGCGCAGAAGCTCGCTCCCAAATGAGACAATTTTATTAAAATAATAATAATTCCTTGCATTTCTATAGCGCCTTTTCAGTGGCGGAGATCCCAGGTGTCCCACGCCCGGGTCTACTAGAGAATCGGGGCGACCGCAAGCTCAGTCGCGGGGCAGGCGAGGCTCGCCAGCTCCACGAAGCGTCACCGGCATGTATTTTTCTTTTATTAACAGCTTGTTTCTACCATTCAGCCTCTGTCTCACATGCTTTAAAAAAAAAAAAAGTAATAAAACTCCTTTAAATTAAAAAAAATATGTTTTTTAGAGAAGAGGGAAAAGACTTGAAAAGTAAGGGGGAAAAAAAAGCTAAGTGTGGTCTGGCAGCTTGGGGCGGGGGATGCTGCTGGGATGGGCCGTGTCTGGGTCCAGGGTGCAGAGCGCAGCAGGGTCAGCCGCTGCCCCAGGGTCACCTCCCCCGGCGCAGCTGCAGCGGGCTGAGTCATCCGCACGTGGAAAAGGACCCAACACCATCAAAGCGCATTTAAGTAATTCGGGTGATGAGAAGTCGGGTTTATGACCGGCTTCCGAGGGGACTGGGGACGGGCGGCTTTCGCTGAATGCCCGGGGGCTGCTCTGGCTCCTGGGGTAGCTCGGGGACTTCAGTCGGACACCAGCTTCCTTCTCCAACAGGTTAAGTCGGGTCCGCTGGGCGCACACGTTCTTTTTCCACTTTTCTATCCTCTCCCCTGGCCTGCCAGGGAAGTGCTGCAAAAGGGCTGGTAGCAATGGGTGGGGAGGCCTTAACGCCCCAAATTCAAGAAATCAGCCCCGAGAGGGAAGGTGGCGAAGATGGAAAGGGACCTGGAGGGCAGGTTTGGGGCTTTTAAGGTTTTTTTAGACGCTGCGCAACTCCCGTGGCCTGAAGGCAGAAGAGAGAGAAAGGGAAAGCGCGTTTTCTGCCACTTAGTCACATTTCTTCCCCGCGCTCGCTGGAGGCCAAACGCCCCCAAACCCAGCCAACCCTGGAAACAAACAAAAATGTCCCCTGGTAAATTTCCCCGCCTTTACTCCCCAAAAAGAGAAGGCTCAGGGATTGAAGGAGAGGCTCCTTGGAGACCAGGGCTCTAGAGGTGGCGACGTTCTCCATGCGACGCGGAGGAGAGACCCTCTCCGAATGGACGCCCCCAAGCTACCCTCGGATTTGGGAGCAGTTAAACCCCAAACTCTCCCAAGCAGCCAAAGAATCACGACAATCATCAACATCCCATTCATAGCCAAAGCCCTCGAACGCGCATTATCCTCCGTCGGATGTCAGGATGGGCGCAGGAAGAGAGAAACTGAGGCACAGGCGGCCCTGAGCCCCCAACCCCCACGTGCCTGGGGGACAAAACCAGCCTTAAGGCAAAAATGCCGACATCTGAGCCCCTTTTGGCGGCAGCCTTTGACGCAGCGAATGGTGAACTGGGACAGTCCTCCATGCCAACCAGCGCGGGATCACATTTTGGGGGGTCGGTAGGGGGTCACTGTGAGGGACAGGCGGCGCCCGGCAACAGGAGGCCGCGCCTGCGCAGTGAGGGGCCTGGAGGACGCCACTGGGACCCACTAGAGGGCCTACGGTGGCTGGGGTAGATCACTGAGGACCCTTTGGCGGCGCAAACAGTTGAAAGCCTGACCTACACTCCCAGTTTCCCCTCACCTGCACGCGGGGTCCGCGGTTCGCACCCTCCACTCAGCACCCAAGGCGGCTCCGTCGTCGGAGCCACCCTTGTACGTGCCACAGGGCGCGTCTCATATCCGGGGCCTCGAAGCGCCGCTTCCCGCCTTTTCGTCGTCGCGCACGCGCACGCGCACGCCTGGCTCTGCGCACCACCCGCTCGCTCGTGGCCCGCGGCCCCTTTGCGCCCCAGGACTGGGCCTTCTGCACGGTTTAGGCGTGTGCTGTCCTCTTCCACCCCACAGTGTGCGGTGCAACAGATGGTGACCATCAGCACCCATTTTCCCCGCGACGTGGAAAGCACGCGATCTTCCCTTCTCCTGCCTGGGACCTGGGGAGGCCTCCGCACCACCTCTACCTCCATGATCCCCCAACCCCAGTCTCGAGTCAGTTGCAGCCGGTCCAGGAAATGCCACGTGACTTGAGAACCTCCTGGGAGGCTACAATGAAAGCCCGTGGGCAATGGGCACCTGTCGAGGGGCACACTTGGCGGGGGAGCTGTCTTGGTTAGGGTACGTACAGGCACGTGACCTAATGCACAAAGGCAATGGGGAGGGGGTGTTCGTGTCAACATGGGGTGCAGCCAGCTTCTCTCTTCTGGGGACCTGGAGGAGACGCTGGAGGACCATCTAACTGTCTCCAGCCGGGCTGGAGCATCGAAGAGCTATGACTGGGCAGTGGAGCCTCTGGAGAGTCCCAGCACAACCCCCTACCTCCACTCCCACCCCTCCAAAACCGGGACCGTCCTCCATGCCCACCAGCGGCTTTCTCTGAATGCCCGGCTCACTGCTGAAGTCCATGGCGCGCGCAGGGAACTCGTCTCCACCGCCGGTGCGGACCTGGAGCGAAGGCCTGGAGCGCGCGTAGCGTGCGGCCGGTGCTGGACTCAGGGGGGCAAGTGGAAGTTTCTCCCGAGGTGGGATTGGTGGGGGGCATTAAATGGCCTCTTTGTGGCGAACTGCAGTCCGTCACTCAGGATTAATTTAAGCGGTAACAGCAAACACACACCAAAAAGCAACGTCTCGCCGCCAGCACCCACCCCCGCGATTGTGTTTCTGGGGCTGCGGGATTCGGCACTGCAGTCCGGCCCTTGGGGGAGGTGGGTCCCGGGTCTTTAAGAACGTGGGACAACCGCAGTGGAGACGGGGAGGGCTGCTCCCGCCTCCCCCCACATCCCTGCCTGGCGAAATGGTTTTTGCAGGTTTGGGTCGAAGCCTAGTGGGGGTGGTAAAATCCAAGTACAAACGTGGAGCGCGAAGAGGGGGGAGCGGTTCTTACATATAAAAAGTATATATAAAGGTACAAATTTCAAATATAAATATAGCACATGCAGGGGCGCCACTGGGCAGCGGCAGTTCTGGGATGTCTCACCTGTGCCCCCAGGGACGTATGGGGAGGCGGGTGTTCCGAGAGGGATGGGGGAGGTGGGAATTAGGCCTCCTTTCCCTGCTGGCTCCCCCAACAACCTGAATGCCGCTTTGAAGCCAGATGCCCTGGGCGGCCTGGCAGGTGTGTGACTCATGTGAAACACGCGTGTGCAGGCTGGGGAAGTGTGTACCCGCGTGGGCCTGGAGCCACGTGTGTGAGTACTGGAGCGGGCTCACGGACCCACTTAGCAAGCCCTATGGGGGCCGGGGCGCGAGTACCTGTGCTCGGAAGCCCCATCCGAGGAAAAGCAGGAGAGTGAATGCTTGTGTTCGGGACCGCCATGTGGTGCCCGACAGGGACGTGTTTACGGGTGTGAGTGCGCCAGCCAGGTTCGTTGGGGTGTCAGGCCTGGGTGCGTATATAAGCTTTCGGTGCCTGATACCTTGATGGGGGCTCCGGGCAAGGGCGTGCTGCGGACCCGGGTGGGAGCGACTGCATGGGATCGTGCTTATGTGCGTGCGCACGTCCGAGTGCCGGGCTGGGGTGTAGCACAGGGGCATGCGTGCGCGCGCCTAGGTCCCCTTAGGAGCCGAAGGGCAGGGGGGTGTGCGAGTGCTTGCGCGCGCCTTGGGAGTGGCCACGTGCGCTGGGGCCGCCGTCTGGACCAGCCGAGCCCGGATCTGGCCCCTGAGCAGGCCATGGGGCAGGGCCAGCCGCCCGGCAGGCCAAGGCGGGATGTCGTTGGAGCCCTGTTGGTTTTGGCCGAGGCAACTCCAATGGGGGAAGCCCCAGGAGCAGGCGGGGGAGGAACAAAGGAGAGGAAAGCAAGGGAAAAGCGGGTTGCGAGGAGGAAGCACCCTGGACCCCCAAGGGCCCCAGGGGCAGTGGAGGCTGGGGTCTGCCTGGGCCAGGGGCCTCCTGGAGGCCCCTGGGCCCAAGATGGCCACTCCACCTGTGTGGACAGGGCCAGGCTGTTGGTTTGAAGTCCTGAGACTTCTCTTCTCTGCCTTTGAAGACCCCCAGCCCCATTCTACCCACCAAATCCCCCAAAGGACCACAGGCTGCCACCACTGCGGGCTACCTCCAGCTGCCATATGGCCACTCACACACTCAAGCCTGGTGCCACTGTATTTGTGGTTGCCCTTCTGATAGCCCCCGCACTGCTCAGCAGTTCTTCATTGCCCACCAGTACCCCACTTGGGGCCAAGTAGCATTGATGGGGAGGGCATGACCCAGTTTTCCCAGCCGAGGGCAGACGGTTTGAACATCCTTAAGCAGGGAACTAGGAGACCTCTTCCTCCTGTTTCTTGCTCTGGGCTTCTTAGAACCAGGGAATAGGAAGGGAATTTCTTTGGGAAGGCCAGAAGGTGGAGCCTCAGGTGGCCAGAAGGGGGTTGAAAAGCTGGAGTGAACCTGTTTAAGTCTTGCTCACTCCTGGGAATCCGGCTGGGTAATCCCTGCCACCCAGCTTCTAGCCCCATGACCTTGGCACTTGACCTTGCGGCCTCTGTTTCCTCATCTGTAAAACAGGTTACTCATACCTGCCTCGTGTTGGGAGGGTCACAGGAGGTCACGTATGCCCGCCTTCCCCCCCACCCACCCACCCACCCGCTGCCCAGGCATAATTGCTCTGGAGTCGGTAGCTGTTATTTTTATTGTGAGGAATCTATGGCTGTGACAAGCTGTGACGCTTGGTGTGATCGCGTGAGGCTGGCTGTGTGTTCGACTGTGCCGCTGTGTGTGTGTGTGCGTGTGTGTGACAGGTTGTGTGTGAGACTGTGCGTGGACGACAGATTGTGCCGGTGTGCGGCGGTGCTTGTGACAGGCTGTCACTGCGCGACAGACTGCGGGTGGCGGGGTGTTGCGGGCGTTGACTGTGAGTGGGGATGAGGCAGTGTGTGGGACTGGGACTGGGGGACCCCCGCAAATCTATCTCACTAAGGACCTGGCTAGTGAGGGTAAGGAGGCTCTCTGGAACTGCAGGAGGAACTCACTCCAGTTTCTCCTTGGGCCTTGGCTTTTCCATTGCATTCAGTGGGGCTCCACCTGTTTGTAAACCTTGGAGGTGACAGGTCTCAGAGGACCCTGTGACAGAGCCTCTCCACCTACTGCATCAACTCAAGTGCCCAGCTCCCAGCTTCTTGCTGGGGCTTGGGGGGTCCCAGGAGGGTTGTCAAGGGGTTCAGAGTGTGGAGGGGCGCAGGCCTGGCTTGCTTCAGTGAGGGATGCATACCCTGTGCCTGTTTCCCGTGTTTTCCCTGAGGTCCAGGCCTGGGCAGGGCCAGCAGAGACCTGGAGAAGGAAGAAGAGGGTTTTGGGGAAAGATCAAGAAAGCTAGGGGAGAAAGGAACAAAGTGAGGAAATCAGAGAGACGAAAGATCGGAGCGAGCAGGTAACATCAGCATGGCCTCCTCCCAGGAGAACTCCGAAGAACCCTGAGCTGCTGGTCAGGGCCACCAATCAGGGTGAAAACATCTCATGTTTATGGGGCCAGGACTGGCAGAAATGCCTGCCGACACTGGAGCACTGCTTGTATACCAGGCCCTGTGCTCAGAGCCCACTTTTAGGGACTCACCTCTAGGCATGCAACCCTGCCAGGGGAATGAAAACACCCAGGCTTGGCTGAAAAGCATCTGGTGTGCTCATCACCATCCAAGCCCATAGCGTCCCTTTAGGGATGGGGAAACTGAGGCTGGGGGCCTCATCCAAGCACCCCCTCAAGCCCTGGAGTCATGAGAATACAGGACGCCAAAAATTGGAGCCGTGCATTTTTCCCAGCCTGGTGAAGTCCCACCAGCTGGAAGCATCCCAGGACTCCGTGGGCTGGGGCAGTGTCCTGTCACCCCTCCTGCCTCCTTAGTGTGTCAGTGTGTGTGTTGGTTGCATGTGTTATGTGTGTCATGCTCCAGGGCTGTCCTGCAGCTGTCCCTGGTGTACAGGCCACAGGATGATGTGTGAGTCTCTCAGGCAAGGCCTATGTATGTCTGCTCTATGTGTCTGTGTGTGTGTCTGTGTGTCTGTTCAGGGCCAGCCCCTGCCAAAGAGTGGGGAGCAGCATTGGAGCACCCCAACCCCCCCACCCCGAAAGTGTGTCTTTGATACTTGCAGCCTCGGCAGCGAAAAACAAGTTTCCACAGGGCCGCCTTGGGTTGAGGCCAGGCCGTCCTCAAATAACATTTGAAGTTACTTAGCAAACTTTGTTTAGTGCCGAGAGAGGCGCGGGCAGCGGGTGTGGGGTAGGGGGGAGGGCAATAAACCGGTTCCTCCGAAGTCCCTTGCCCTATCTGGGGGCACAAGTGCCCAAGGTGAGGCTCGGTTCCCTCATCGCAGCTCTGGGGAGTGGAAGCAGGAATCTTGCAACCTCGGGGAGAAATTAGGGAAAGAGAGAGGTCGGGGCACCCCAGAGATGAAGCCTTGTGCTTGCCATGCCAGGGCCAGGGCTTGGGCAGAGATGTCCACCCTAGCCTCCTGGTGGCCCAGATGCCAACACCAGGTACAGGGCAATCAGAAATGGGAGGGCCCACTTTTGCTGCAGTCCTGCTCTGCCAACCTTGAGGCTAAATGTAGGGGTAGATGGAGCGAGCTGGCTTAGAACATGCGTCCCCCCAACCCCAGACACGCACACGAGGGCTCAGAAACCCCCTGATGTCCACGTGCCCAGCCCCCACCCCCAAATCCCCATTTCCAGGTCCCAGCCCCAGGCAGCAGAGAAGGCCCGAGAGCCAGCGATGGCGGCGGATTTGGAAGAGAGGTTGGCGCCTATGGGAGGGGGAGGGGGAAGAGATGCCAAAAATGGTGAGCCATTACAGGCGAGCAGGCGAGAGAGGGAGGAAGGGAGGCAGCAAGCGGGGAAGATGGAAGCCAGGCGGGCATCCTCGCCTAGCTGCAAAGGGGCAGCGGAAAAGGCAGCCCAGCCCTTCCAGGGAACAGGCATGGGGGATGATCCCCAGGTGGCACGGGACAGGCAGGGGCCCGGAGGCGCCCAGCACTTCCCCACCCCCACCTCAAGCTTCGAAATGGAGACTGGCAGCAGCAGCCGCTCGGCTCTGCCCGGGCATGGGGTGGGGGTGGCAGGCAGGCAGGGCGCCAAACCAAATGCCACCAGGCTGGGCACGGTGGTTGCCAGCCTGCAGTGCCGACCCCACCGGGCCCCAGCCCAGAGCTCTCGAGCCCGGAGCTTTGGGGGTGGAGAGAGTCTGGGGCCCCAGTGGGAGTTGGGGGACTCAATAGGCAAAGCCAGATACCCCCAAGAGGTGGGAAGATCCCCAAGACCCTGCAAAGATGGCGCAGCCTGGTACTGCCAGGGTGACGGGCTGGGGTAAAAATAAACCCGGCCCGCCCCGGGGGAGCTAAATTGAGGGGCCCAGGTGGAAGTGCCACTCTGGGCTACCAGCTGCCCCCGCCCCATCCCCCAGCTCAGAGCAGCAGGGTTGCGAATACCCAGTGCCCATCAAGCCCCAGTTTCTGTACAGGAAAGGCCTCAGCCATCTTGTCCCCAGATCTCGGGTGGGCACGGTACAGCATTTCCACAAATATCGATAATAGACGACCTCAGATTGAAGAAAAGACAGGCAACATGGTCTGGGCAAATGGTGGGCATGCCATGCTGAGCCATCCAACCCGACCTCCAGTCTGCCCCTTGGAGAGAGAAGAGGGCCCGGCGGGTGGTACTTGAGCTGTAGCAGGGCGATGTTCAAAATCAGCACCTCACCATGAAGCCTCCCTGCCCGTCTCTGCTGAAACCACAACTGCCCAGCACTCCCGAGGGCCCAGCCGGCTCTCTTCTCCCCACAGCACCTAGCACTGTCTCAAGGACTGGACACTCCTTTGCTTATCAGGTTCACGGTCTTCCCTCCCACCGGGGCTGGCATCTTTGCAGATTTTGTTCCCTGCCGAACCCCCGGGGCCTAAAACAGAGCATGGCACCCAGGAGGTGCTCGGTAAATATTTGTGGAAGGAATGCACAGGCCCCCGGCTGCACCCCCAGCATGTGGGCTCCGGCTAGGTGCCCGGCAACGTGTGGGAAAGGACGTTTGGCCCTTCGGGGGTGAGGGCAAGCCTAGCCAGCAGGAGTGCAAAGGGGGTGAGACCACCATCCACCTTTATTCTGAGCCCTGGATGGAAGAAGATCTGAAGGTCAGAGTGGTAAGGAAGGTTCAAGGGCCAACCACTGGGGCATACTTCAAATGGGGGTGTGAGGGCATGCAGGCCCATTCTGAAATTTGGGAAAGACCAGAAAACAAGTTGTAATTCTGTCCCATCGGCAGGATTTAGTGACGATCTTGGAGAAGGAGCTCCCCACTCTTGACCCTAGCACTGGATATCTCTAATCTGAATCTTGGTTTTTCATCATAAAATCAGAGCAGTTATTTCACATGACGCACAGTTTTAAAGTATGTGCTGTGAACCAACTTCCCAAATCCTTACCACAACCCTGCTTCCTAGATACATAAATTGAGACCCAGAGAGGTTAAGCACCTTGCCCAAAGTCACACAGCTAGTGAGTGGCAGAGCCGGGAGTCAAACCCAGGAAGCTGGCTCTGCAGGCCCCACGCTCCTAATAACAGTACCTGCTGAACGCAGAATTCAAGAAGACAAGCTGGAAAGGCACTTAGCAAGGGCGCAACGCAGCAAGCACACAGTTCACATTAGCTGTTGCTATGATTTTTAGGACAAACATTTATTTTGCTATTATCCTATTTTCTTCTATCATTCTGCCAACCGCTGTCTCTTCTGTCTTTCTCTGGGGTCAGAACTGGGGAGTCAAAGGCCAAAGGATTACTGAGCCAGCCCCACGGAGGACAGGAGTCTCAGAACTTAGCTTTGTTGGCTGGGCTCAGTGGCTCACGCTTGTAATCCCAGCACTTTGGGAGGCCAATGAGGGCGGATCACTTGAGGCCAGGAGTTTGAAACCAGCCTGACCAACATGGAGAAACCCCGTCTCTACTAAAAATACAAAAATTAGCCAGGCGTGGTAGTGTACGTCTGTAATTCCAGCTACTCAGGAGGCTGAGGCACAGGAATTGCTTGAACCCAGGAGGCGGAGGTTGCAGTGAGCCGAGATCGCACCACTGCACTCCAGCCTGTACGACAGAATGAGACCCTGTCTCTCAAAAAAAAAAAAAAAACAAAACGCCAGGCACGGAGGCTCATGCCTGAAATCTCAGCACTGGAGGCTGAGTCAGGCAGATCTCCTGAGGTCAGGAGTTCAAGATCAGTCTGACCAACATGGACAAACCCCGTCTCTACTGAAAATACAAAATTAGCCAGGTGTGGTGGTACATGCCTGAAATGCCAGCGACTCGGGAGACTGAGGCAGGAGAATTGCTTGAACCTGGGAGGTGGAGGTTGTGGTGAGCTGAGATCCACCATTGTACTCCAGCCTGGGCAACAAGAGCGAAACTCCATCTCAAAAAAAAAAAGAACTTAGCTTTGTCTCCATCCCTTCTCTTGGTGGCTGCCAGGAGCAAGGAGGTGAGGGTGGAACCCTCAGCCACTGAGTCTAGAAGACTCTGGGTGTCCTGGGCAGGAGTGGGCATGTGGCTGTCCAGGCTTGGTCTCACCCCAGCCGTCTACAAATCACGGCAGGGATTCGGGGCTCCCAATTCTATCCAGAGAAATCAGGGTGGCCGTAGCTGCTGCGCAAAGACAGCTGGTTGTGGCTGATGAGCAGAGGGGAGGTGCCACTCAGGGCAGGTCTCATCTCTCAGGCGCCATTTCGAACCACTGTCAGGTGTGGCCCAGGTGCGAATGGGTGTCAGGGGGTGACTTTTGTCCCCGTGTGCTGGGGTAACGCCAGAATGTATACATACCATGCCAGCTGTCGGGGTTTGGCAAGGGAAAGGGGTATATATGTGATAATGCCTGGGTCCTGGTGAGGGAGAGTGTGTGCGTATGTGTGACACTGTGTCAGCTGGCTTCTTGTATGGGTGTGACTGTATATGGGGGTACATGTGTAATGGGTGCCAAGGGTAAGCTGTGCCTGTGTGTGTCCTTGTGTGTCTGGGGATGCATGGCAAGGTTTCTAACCTTGGCACTACTGACATTTGGGGCTGGATCATTCTTTGTGATCGGTGGGGTTTGTGGGGGATGCATTATAGGAGACCGAGCAGTGTCCCAGGTCTCCACTAAGTAAATGCCAATAGCACACCCTCCACAAGTGTGACAACCAAAAAATGATTCCAGGCCAGAGACGCTGGCTCGTGGCTATAATCCCGGCACCTTGAGAGGCCGAGGCCAGGGGATCACCTGAGCCCAGGCGTTCAAAACCAGCCTGGGAAACATAGCCAGACTTCATCTTTACTAAAAATAAAAAAATTAGCTGGGTATGGTGGTGCTCACCTGTAGTCCCAGCTACTTGGGAGGGTGAAGTGGGAGAATTGCTTGAGCCCGGGAGTTCAAGACCAGCCTGGGCAACATAATGAGACTCTGTCTCTACAAAAAAAATTAAAAGTTTGCCAGGCGTGGTGGCATGCGCCTGTCTTCCCTGCTACTCAGGAGGCTGAGATGGGTGGATCACTTAAGCTTGGGAGGTCAGGGCTGCAGTGAACCGAGATCGCACCACGGTGCTCCAGCCTGGGCTACAAGTGAGAGTCTGTCTCTAAAAAAAAAAACCAATGTTTCCAGACATTTCTCAGTTGGCAAAATCACTCCTGGTGACACTGGGTCAGGGAGTATGTGGGGTGTTTGTGTGTCTGAGAGTGTGTTACGCGTGCATGTGCATGAGCTGTGTGTTTGGTGGTGTGTGCGGGTGTATTAATTCTCGTGTGTGTCTTTTGGGCGCCTGACATTATGACTGAGTACATGTGCTGTGTGTTTCTAGCTGTGCCTGTGGGTCTGAGCGTTTGTGAGCATTTGACAGTGGCAAAGCCTGTGTCTGTGCTGTGTGCTTCATGGCATGTGATCGTGTGACTGCGCGTGTCCTGTGTGTCTTCACCCACGTGCACATCCCTGTGCGTGTAATGCTGCATCGATGTGTTCGGGTGTGGCCAGGTGCCTCTAGGTGTCTGTCAGTGAGGGCAAGCTTCTTTGTATGGGGACGCCTGTGTCTGTTTGATTGACGGAGGTACAGCATGCCAGTGTGTGGCAGCATGATTCTTTGTGCCCGCATGTGCCAGTGAGAGTGTATGACTTTGTGTGAGATGGACCCGGAATAAACCCCCCCGCTCCCCGAGATGATTTGACCGAAGCTGATATTTGGACGGAACCACCTGGATAATTTGGCCCCCATCCCTAGCTCCTGCCTGCCGCGGACTAAAAGGCCCAGGGGGGTCGGGTGTACCTCCACACTGTCCCTTCCTCCAGCCTGGCTCACACAGATTCAGGTGGGGACAGACAGATCCCCGCTCTTGCCCAATCTGTGCCAGGAAGGCTGGCACCGAGCTTCAGCTGAGGGGGCAGGGTCCTCGGCGATGGTGGTGGGCACTGCCCCCTGCCCACTGCTGGCCACCACCCCCGGCTCCCCTCAGGGTGGGGCCCAGTGGGGGGAGAGCTCCCCAGTGCAACCCCGGCTTCCGATTGGCTGCAGAGCGCCGCAGTGCCCGCTACCCGCCTCCCCTCCCTGGCTGGCGCAGCCACATCGGTAGTGGTGGCAAACGCAACTTGGAGTTCTGGGCACAGCTGCGCCTCACAGAGGCCTGCCAGCCCCACCAGAAGCCAGACACCCCAGCTCTATGCCCCCGACCCCTCCCTGCCCACCCGCCCCACCGGGCAGCTCAGTCACCCTGCCCGTTGCCTCCCTCTGGCTGCCAGGCCCTGTCCACCCTGCTCCCTCACCCGCCAGGCCTGTGCCCCCCTGGCCAAGCCCACTCAGGGGGCCCAAGCCCCTGCACGAGGCCACTCCCGCCCTCAGAGGGGCTCCTCAGGAGGGGGGAGGCAGTGAGGAATGGGGGGTTGGGGAGCTAGCCCTTCTTCCTTTAGTGAACGCGCCCAGAGCTGGAGCCAAAAATCGAGGAGGAGAGATATTCAGACGGAGCCAAGACGCGTTTGGCAGGAGGAGAGAGAGAGGGAGAGAGGGAGCGGGAGGAGGGGAGGAGGGGAGGAAAGAGGGAGGAAAGAGAGAGAGAAAGGGGGAAAGAAGGGGGGACCTCAGTTTCCAAATCCGCGCCCTCAGAGCCTCAGAGGGATGGCAGGTGGCCCAGGGGTGTGGAACCCATGACCCGCCTGGCTGTGGGGACAGCAGGGACGGTGGGCTCGGGCCCACGGACACAGCCGGACACCCAGCTGGCCAGGCTAGAACGGACACAGGCAGAAGCCAAGATCAATGTGCACTGGGCAGACAGAGGGAGGCCTGTGGGCAGCCTGAACACAAACCCGCACCTCGCCACCGCACAACGGGCTTCTGTCCACACCAGGCCAGGGGCACGGGCGGAGCCCCCAGCAAGGCCACCGCGGCCGCGAGACCTCATGGGAAGGGACTGAGCTGCCAGCCCACTCCCAGCCACTCGCCCAGCCGGCCATATCGGGCATCTCACATGGTGCTCAGAGGCCAAGGGAATGCCCGGGAGAGGGGCCCGTGGGGTGAGACCCACAGTGATCTCATGGGTACAAGCCCAGGAGGCACAGTGATCTGAGGGTGGTGACACCAGAGACACGTGCATTGACACGTATGTGGACACAGGTTGACCACGGACAGGCCAACACGTGTGTGAGACACACGGATACACTCTTTGCCGTGACGCACAGACACCCAGAAAAACACCGCTGTAGATGTGACGCATGTCGCCGGGACACTGTCACCCCAGATACAAAGCGCAGATACAAAGATGGCGACCGGCACACTGATACCCGTTAACGCGCATGTCGCCACCGTGACACGAAAACGACATCCAGCACACCGACGTGCATGGTGGGATGCTCCCCGACCCCCAACACCAAATACACAAGAGACAGGGTGTGCGAGGATCCATGGAGTCACATGTAGGTGGCACCCAGTGATGGACACTTGGAGACTTGGAGACACATGAGGAGGGACCGGGGCAGACACATGCCGCCACACAGACATCCGAGGGAAAATGGTGGCTCTGAAGCCTGATATGCCGATTAACAGGCACGCTGATCTGGGAGAACCCAGAGAGTTGCACACAGCTGTCCCCCTTGCCCACTCGCCCTCACATATAGGGCTTTGGGGGCAGGAAAATGAAGACACCTCCCTCCTTTCCCCCACCTCAGCTGGGAGGGAGGAGACAAAAGGCCCATCCTCAGCACCGTGTTGGGGAAAGTGCCCAGCCTCCCCCACCTCTCTTGGTCCAGCAAGTCCCCAGATTCCAGCTTCACGGGGGTGGGGGGAACAATATCTAGGCAGATGAAAAAGGCCAGGCTCCTCATGGGTTAGATGGGGAGGTCAGTGGACCACATGGGCATTTTGCCCACAGCCATGGCGCCACGGCCAAACGCCCAGCATTGCTCCCACCCAAAATGCACCCTGATCCAGCCAAGGGCCCACATAGGGTCCCACACACTTGTCCTGTCTTCACGGCGGGTCCAGGTGCAGATGCAGAAATAGTTCTGGAGATTTGGGGACGTCCCTGAAGTCATCATCTAGATGCACCAGGTCTCTTTGTCTCGTGTACATTTGGATGAACACATACTTTTTTTTTGAGACAGAGTCTCGCTCTGTCGCTCAGGCTGGAGTGCAGTGGTGCTATCTCGGCTCATGGCAACCTCCACCTCCAGGGTTCAAGCGATTCTCCAGCCTAAGCCTCGGTGTAGCTGGGATTAAAGATTCACACTACCACGCCCGGCTAATTTTTGTATTTTTAGTAGAGACGGGGTTTCGCCATGTTGGTCAGGCTGCTCTCGAACTCCTGACCTCGTGATCCACCTGCCTCAGCCTCCCAAAGTGCTGGGATTACAGGCGTGAGCCACTGCGCCCGGCCCACACACCTACTCTTATACCAGGACTCGGGTCCCCCATGAGGGCATCTGGTCCTCATGGAACAGAACAGGCCTTGTTTCTCCCCTCCTGCTCCCACCCTCCCCACCATCTCTTCCCTGTCTTGACTCCCTGCCACCCTCTGCTTAGCCTATAGGCCCCCAACCAAAGGTAAAAGAGCTGGGCCATGAGCAAGCACCCATCCTTCCAAACTCTCCTCATGCCTCCTCCTCCTCCAGGCAGTCCACTTGGATACGTATGGTTGGGAGGTGCTCAACCCTGTCTTCTACCCCTCAGAAGCATCCCTCTCAGCTGGGAGGGTCCGGGAGGTAACAACCAACAATTGGCAACAATTCCCATTTCTGGAGCACACACTATGTGCCAGGCACCACGCTGAGCCTAAGTACAACCCAAGAGATAGACACTGGTGTTGCCTATTTTACAGGCCAGGAAAATCCTGTGCTTTAGGTCGCAAGAATAGAACATGCAGAGCTGGAGCTTGAAGCGGTTGCTGTCTGACCACAAAGCCTAGCCCTTGACCTCTGCTCCCCCAGCCTCCGTCTGGGAGCTCTTGAGGCTACACAAGACATTCCAGGCCCTAGGGAGACCGGAGCACCCTGTTCCCTGCAGAGTCCTCTGCACTGAGCTCAGCCCAACATCCGAACATCTGAGGAAGCCCCCGCTCATGTCATGAGCTACCCCATCACGGCCCACACCTGGGCACACCTCCCACCCCAGCAGTGGGCATGAATCGGCAGGGCCAGGGCGGGAGAGAAAATGCCAAGTGCCATGGAAACAGGGCACCAGGCTGGAGCAGGGACAGAGAGCAATAGCTTCACAGGGACGAAGCGGTGGCCACAGTGACCCAGAGAGAAAGCTGGGGGAAGAGGGCATCAGGGAAGCCCCAACCATCCCCCTCCCATGGAAAGAGTGTGTGGGGAGCTATCCAGACACAAATATACAGGAATATTCGCTGCTTGTGTGGCTAGGAATATGGGCGGAGGTCGCTGCGTGTCTGAGAGTGGGTGTATCCATGTGTGCGCCCATGTATGTCTTTGTGTGTGTCAGCAAATGTCGGCATGTTTGCATGTGTAGCCCTGTGGCAAGGAGGGGGAAGCACGCATAGGTGCCTCTCTCTGTGTGTGTTTGAAAAGGTATTTGTGTACACACCTGGGTGAGCCAACTGCATTGTGTCTCTGTGTGAAGATGTGAATCCATCCATCCGTCTGTCTGTCCTTGGGTCCATGCGAGGGTGTGAGAAGATGAACACACATTTGCGTCTGCCCGTATCCAAGCAGGTGCTGAGGGCTCCGTGAGTCTGAGAGGTGTCGCCATCTCCATGTGCCTACGTCGCTGTGTCGTCTTGAGGTGTTTGTGTTTATGTGTGCACTGGGGGTTGCTGTGAACACAAGTCCACGGTCTCCTGTGTCCATACACACGTTAAAGAGGCACTGCTGTGTCTCTAAGCCTATGTCGATACATATGTCCCGTTTCAAGGGGTGCATGTGTGTTAATGTGTGTGTGTGTGACAGTGTGGACACAAGTCCCCAGTTTCCTGCATCTGTAGGCCTGTAGGTCGATGGTTGTGTGTCTGGACATCGGTGTGAACAGGATGCTTACGTCCCCATCTTGGCGGTGACGGTGGTGTATGTGAGTCCACAGCCTGGTTGTGTCTCTGTTTCTTGGTGGGGTCGGGGTGGGGAGGGGGGGTCCATCCATTCACACCCCCCCCCCATTCCGCCTGAGACTCAGGCCTGTGGCTGCGATGGACTCCAGCAGCTCCAGCAACCGCCCCGCCCGGCCGGCCTGGATTTCTATGCTTTTTCTAGAAGATTTCCCCCACCCTTCCCCCTCGCCCACAGTACCTTTCCCCGCCAGGGCCCCGCTGCTCCAAGCTCGTTCCTGCTCAATCATTTATTGACTTTAAAATCGAAGCCAATTCTGGTTTGAAAAAAAGGGAGAGAGAGAGGGAAAGGGAAAGAGAGAGAGCAGGCCAGAGAGACAGAGAGTCCGAGACGCCAGTGGAGGGGGCAGCAGAGATGGGGCCAAAACTGGAGTCAGAGACAGAGACAGAGACAGAGACGGTCAGAGATATACAAAAGGACAGAGGTGGAGAAAGAGAGATGGAAAAGGGCAGAGTATGCCAGAGACTGAGAAAAACAGACCGAGAAAAAGACAGCAAACGAAAGAGGTTGTCAGAAAAACAGAGACCAGCAGGGCAGACTATGGAAGCAGAAAGATTTGTGAAAACAAGAGATGTGGTTGTCAGGGAGGGGCAGGCCAGACCCCACTGACCAGCCGGCAGCAGCCACCCGCCCAGAGCTGAAGGGTTTCCCTGCCCACCGTGCAGGGCTGGCAGCCTGGCGACACTGTGCCCACTCCCCTCTCCAGCCATCCTGGCACACTGGAGCTGTCGTAACCTGGGCCTACAGTCACATGGAGCTAGGCACCGGCCATCGCCCTGGGTCTAGTGGCCGCCCCAGCCCCTTCCTAGCCATGTCACCGGCGTATCGCAGGCATTTTCTCTCCCGGCGTGCTGTGAAATCTGAGGGGCGGGTGTCTCACCCAAGCCACAGGGGAGCAGGCTCAGATGTCTGGCGTGCTTGGCATGGGAGCCGGGCTGGCAGCCTGGTGGGCAAGGGGCTGCTTGAGCGCGGGGTCTTGGTCCCGCTAGGCCCCAAACGTCGGCCACACAGCCCAGCCAAGCATGGCACCAAAGACAGCCACGGCTCAGACACCGCTGGGTAGGCAGTTGTCATGAGGGGCGCCCAACATGGAATGGCCGTGGAACTCGGGGTGCAGATGTGGGGGTTCCCCACAGTGCTCAGCATGCTTGGTGGCACCTGCATGCACACTGCGATATGTATGCATGCCCGTGCGCCCTCGCCCACACGTACTTGGGCCCACTTTCTGCAGGAAAACCCGCTCCCTGGGCCATACACTCGGCCATGCCACGCAGGCCTGCCCATGGCCAGCCCACAGGGCCACACACAGACTCTAGATTGATTCACACACGCATGCACTTGCACCTGTGCATACAGCAGCATGGTGTGGCCACAGCTGACACACACCACGACAAACCCCTCACCCCGTGACACCACTGCATATTCCCGGCACAACCCAGACGAAGTACCAGCCATACCCATGTGGACTGCCACTGTAAGCTGTGGACACACTTGGCACATGGCTGATAGGGATCAGGCTGGGCAGAGGCGACAATTAGGGCCTGGCCTAGAGAACCCCCACATGCAGGCCTGGCTGACACACAGGGCTAAGCAGCCCCCAGATGTCCCCTCTGTGGACACTGTTACCAGCTGTGGCCTGGCCCTGCAGGCAATGCTGTCGGGGCCACTGTGGGATACTGGGCAGCTCCTGTGCCCTCTTAGAGCCTCAGGCCACAGCCCGCGGAGAGTAGGGTGGCCCGACAGGCATCCTAGCAGCTTTTGCCGCCCGCCGTATGCTGCGCAGCGAACTTCGCTGGAGGCGGGACGCGTTCTAGCAACGCGCCAAGGTCGGCGCTGTTGTGCCCGAGGCTGACCCGACGGTGTGGCCGTAGCTCATTCGGCTGTGTCCGGGGCTGCCTCCCGCCACTCCCGCCTCCAGGCGACAGGACGGGATTCCCCAGGCCTGCCAAGTCCACTCCGCAGCAGCCCGGGTCGCTGGGGCCAAAAAGTTTGCGCCGAGGAAAGTTTGGGGGTGGGGGGGCTGAGGCTGCAACGTCCAGGGTCGGAGAGGCTCGGCCACCGCTGGCAGCGCGCCCGCCCCTCTCTCCCCTCCCCTGCCCCTCCGAAATTTGGGAGCCCCGCCATTTTCTTAGCCCCGCTCCCATGTGAGGCCTGAACAAAGACTTTGGGGAGACGCCCGGGCCGCTCGGCCCGCCCCAGGCACCCCAACCGCACGCAAGGGCCGCCGCCACGCACGCCGGTCACTGCCACCCTCGGGAACCGCTGCGCCAGCCCCAGGAAGCGCCGCGGGACCCAGTGTCCCCTCTGCGTCCTCGGGACCACCTTCTTGCCGCTCTGTCACCCCCGAAAACACTGCCAGCAGCCACGCCGCTGGGTGAGCGCTACAGTAGCCCACAGGTCGGCCGGAGTCCCGCTGCCCATCGCACCCCAGTCGAGTGCACACACACACACACACACACACACACGCACGCACACGCACTCCCGCCTGCGCTCCAGGGGCAGCGCCACGACGCAGCTGGCCACCCCCGGAGCCCCCAAGAGGAGCCCGCCCGGTGGCCAGGGTCGCACGCGCACGGTGACGCCCGCACGCGTGCCCAGGCTCCCCGCGGCACAGCCTGCACCCCTCGGCGGCCCGCGGGCTCTCGGCCCCCCCTCCCCGGCCGCCGCGCGCCCCCTCCGCCCGCCCGCGCCGCCGGCCGGCCTCCCGCGCCCGCTCCCCTCCCCTGGTCGCGCGGGGGCGGCGGCCGGTACCTGGGTGAGGCAGTATGGGGAGTACATAGCTGGGCGCCCGGGCGGAGCGCGGCGGCCGGCCGCGGCGAGGGGAGGCCCGGCAGGCGGCGGCCGCGCTCGGGCTCGGGCTCCGGCTCGGCTCCTCCGGCCTCCGCCGCGCTGCGCCCGCCCGGCCCGCGGCCCCGCGCTCGGCCTGGCGCCGCTCCGCGCTCGCCGCTCGCAGGCTCGGCCCCGCCGG